>JACXGI010019845.1:0-11712 GCA_016801175.1 Esox masquinongy | reverse complement strand
ACACACACACACACACACACACACACACACACACACACACACACACACACACACACACACACACACACACACACACACCTTAGTGTCCTTTACAACTGTATTACCTTTACAACTGCATGATTTTCTCAAAAAAGTATTGTAGGCAGGTCTACCTAGTATTATAAAGGCAGAAGTAAATGTGATTGATTAGTTTAATGTTGGTGAAGAAGGCACAGTTGGCATTTCAGACAGGCTGAATGCTAAGACAGCAGGGTTAGTGCTTGTCCTTAACCTTAAGTGTCAAACTTATTTCATGAAGCCTATTTAGACTACATCTATTGTCGTCAACAGAATTTAATTTGAATAACATTAACAGAATATGTGAATACAATATTCAATTCACACTAGAGACAAAAGCCCTCAGAAGAAATTTTGAAATCACTGACTCGGAAGGCATATACACTCACGGACAACTTTATTTTTCCTGGTAACTAACATGGTCCTCTCCATTGAACAAGTTCTGTAACCAGTGATAGCAGAATAGTTTCAGGGCCAGAGTGAGATGATTAGTTGTTTCACAATTATTTTTTTTGTGATTATGTTTTTCTAAGCTGGAAAGCCTAACAGAACAAGACCTACTTTACCACCGCTCATTCCATTCCAATACACATGACAAATAGTTTGAACCATACCCGCAAAACACCCATCTCAATGTCAACAGTGAAGAGGCGACTCTGGGATGCTGGCCTTTTTTTCCCAATCTTCCTGTCCAGTGTCTGTGTTCTTTGGCCCATCTTAATCTTTTCTTTTTATTGACCAGTCTAACATATGGCTTTTTCTTTGCAACTCTGCCTAGAAGGCCAGCATCCCGGAGTCGCCTCTTCACTGTTGACACTGAGACTGGTGTTTTGCAGGTACTATTTAATGAAGCTGCCAGTTCAGGACCTGTTGAGGACTTGTTTCTCAAACTAGACACTCTAATGTATTTTTTGTGTACCTTGTATTTTATTGATTAATTAAGATTAGTAACTATTTAGGAGCTCCTCTCACATGGTTGTCTAGGTCTTAGTTGGAGAGCATAAAGAAAAAAAAAACAGAAACCAGCCAACACTATGCCCGTGTGGAAACGGTTATTGAAATTATGTTAGTGGGCAGATAGACGATGGTAACATCCAAACCAAACCCCCATATGCATAATGTAAATCGTCAAGAACAGAATTTGGTTTCTCAATGCAAGAGTGACTTCAACAAAGACAGATGTTTCAACCTGTAAAGGCTTCATTGTTTGGGTTGAAGACGGCTGATGTTCTCAGGGACACGAGACAGAACAATAATGTGAGAGGAATAAAAAATAAAAAAAGAGGGAAAAAAACACTTATACTGACCATGAAATTGAAGACCTGAGTGCAAACCCCATAAAAATGTGTGAAAGAATAAACTCTGGTTGAACTGTTGAAGTGTCCATTTGAAAAACTCATAAAAATGCAACAAATGTGTAACGACAGATGTGCACACTCCAATCTTTAAGACAGCTTTGCAGCAAAAGGAGTTGGATCCCCCAACCAACTGTAATCATTTACCAATGTGCAAACACACCAAAGGTTATTATCATGAGACCTCCAACCTGACACTGAAATTGCTGTGCAATAGCTTCCTCACGACTATGAAAGCGGGGCAATTGTGAGAGATTGTGCATAATCATTAATGGAGCTGGGCCAGGATTTCCTAAATCTTTCTACCCCACTTCCATTAACTAATGTTAGCAAAGTTGGGAAAAAAATGCTTACTAATGTCAGCTAGCCAGCAGTACTTGGTCACAGAAAGGAGGGAGTTGTAAGGCTAAACAAAGCAAGAGGAACACATAAAAGTATGAGTAAATAAGACCCCATAATGATTCACTCAAAGGTTTTATAGCCAGGTGTGGCAGTGGTATGAAGCTGCCTCATCTATAAAATTACTGAGCATTCTCTGGTAAACCATGAGTAGGCAAAGTGAACTCAGCTCTGGGCACATCCAGCATAAGGCTTCCAGGATGTATTGGGGGGAGGAGGGGGTTAAATCATGCAGGATTTATGGCTACACCCCAAACAACATGTTTTCCTTTTTAGTGACATACCTTAGAACAGGCAAGGCCCGTTCTCCATTATGGAGGATTTACACTTCCATTTGGTACACAGGATATTTGTCCATAAAGGAAGTGGGTCTCAATGCAATCACTAGGGTTGATGGAACAGATACTGTAGAGCTCCTGTCACCCTCTGAACTTATAATATAAAAACTACTACTAGCCAAACAACACTCTCCTCAACTGTATGGGGCTAAGAAAGTTAGCATGACACCAACACACCAGCCATTTGAAGGATACATCTGATGTTAACCTATGCTAACACTACTCCTTGAGATTGGTATGATAAAGTGTGGGACAGCAACACCTTTCTTAAAAAATTACAAATACATTGCAACTAGGGGGCCTACCTTGGCATCCTAATCTGTCACTGCTACTGCCTGTGCAGTTGGTTTGTGTTCTGGGGGGAGCAGGTATAGCGGTGTGTGTGTGTGAGAACCAGGGATACTGAAATGGTTGAGGATCCCTAGCTGAAACGGCTTTCTGAAACAGCCATCTTGTTTCTATAAGAAGAGTACCTGGCCAGAAGCAGCAGTGGGTAATGCACAGGACCATTGGTCTCCAACCAGAAACTAGTGTGAAGGGAAATTCCTTTACATTGTTAGGCAATAGGTCTCCGGAGACTCAAAGCAGGACCTTACAGTAGTGCAAACAGGAAACTGCTTCCATTTTGGAAGCAGTTGGAGATGCTCTAACAACCCTGCGTAAGCTCAGTTGGTAGAGCATGGAACACCAAGGTTATGAGTTCGATTCCCTATTTGGGGGGGGGGGCAGAATTAATAATGTATGCACTCACTACTGTAGTACTCTCTGTATAACAGTGCCAGATTAATGACTTAAAAGTACATGGAAACTCAAAAAGTACTCTAACACAAACAGGCCAACGCCCTGCCCAAACACAACTAATGCTGAAACGACGAGTCTTCAGTACATTTTTCCAGAAGCAGTAAAATTGGTTACATTACCCATAATCATTATTTCCATACTGCATGATACAAAATATATTGGTGTGTAGAAATATCAAAAAAAAGCCCAATTCTGAAACAGAACATACAGTCCCTCTCCAATATTACTGGTATTCTTGATAACTGTAGACTAAAAATATGAAATAGTCACAGTGCAATTCTTTAATTTAATATGCCAGTCTGTAACAGCTGGAATTTGAAACAAAAGAATGACAACGTTGTTAAAGTATACTCTAGATCAGAGGTACTCAAATCATACACTACACGGTATGCAGGATGATAATTTTGCTGTTCTACTACATCATTAATTACACTCGCCTGGTGTCTCAGATACTAAATAACAAAAATGTAAAACCAAATGCCCTATTTTCAGTACTTTCTGCCCTCACTTGTGATAGAAACTAATAAGCCATTTTCTATTGTTTTAGAAGATTGGAGAACACATTGGGAGGGATCTTAGACTATTCCTCCATACAGAAACAAATGCAAAACGTGGATTTTATTCTTTGTGGATTCTGAACTGTGCTTAAGGTCACAGTCTAACTCATGTTTAAGCAACCACCATATTTTAAGTACTATGTATGAGGTTACTTTTCTGCATAAGCATCCTTCTTCCGATGCCAAACCCACCACTGCTCCAAATGGCCAAATATCTCTATTTTCATTTTATCTGACCATAGCACCTGGTTCCAATCCAAGTTCCAAGGTATCTAGTAATTGCCGGCTTTTGGCCTGTCAAATTAATTTAAAGCCATAAATATCCTTATAGCCGGGGCTACCTACCATACACTAGTGTCTGGAGCCAGATGACTTATATAGTCTTCTAATATTACAGTATAAGACATCTGACGTCTACCGGATACCGTTTTAGGGGTTGTGCCAGTTGGCCAGTCTCTTTTCGGGTAGTTGTCACGTGTGTGTGTGTATTCTGTTTCTGGGGGTGCACATTTGTTAGACAATCCTCAGTTTGTTTAGTAATAATCCTTTCCTGCCATTGCTGTAACCCTGAAGCCTGCTGTAACCCTGAAGTCACCAACAGTAGACTAAACCAGACTCCCCCTTAGGCAAGGCAAACAAGTAAGTTAGTGGAAATATCTTCAACCAGCAGAGTTGACATAATGACACCAGCGATCAAAAAGCAATATCAATCAAATTCAACTCATCTGGTAAAAAGTTTAAAAACATACAGAGGATGTAGCCCCAGGTTTGATGACAATCCTCGTCTGCAGGTATGGGAGTTCTCTATATATGTTTTGAGGTTGTTCCAAAATAAAGGGCTTCTGATGAGTGTTTTTTTTTTTATCTAAATTTGAGGTAATGCAGGGTTTTATTCAAGCCAATTTTCCACTGCAAAAATTTTTTTTGCTACAGTTTGCCAGAATCAGCACGACCCAGCACTGGTAAACCTCTTACCTTGGCAACCGTAGGAATCCATCGTCGTGTGTCACTTCTGACAACCAAGACCGATGAAGAGGATGAAGACTGCCTCAATACTCATCAGGGGGTTGTAAGGTGAACACCATCCACAGTCTGGATAATGAATACTGCCAGTCCAGGAAGACTATGACCTGGGAGGCTGGCTCATTCTAGACAGTGTAGCATTCTAGTGGATGCTGTAGCTTGGATTGCTTCTCCACTCCCTTCAGTTGAACCTGTCAAGGACAAATTAACAGTTAACGTTAAATACAGCTGGGCACATGTGGAGCAAATACGCTCCTGTACCATTCAGCACTTAAGAAATATTATATCTGCTTACTTCTCACATAATGCATCTTTACAAGCTTTCGTGCATGTGCAGACTCTGTCCCTTTCAGTTCTAAGGAACGTAAATATAACCCAGTACATGAAGCGGCAGTCTTGATGATACCAGATTTCTCACTAGAAGGGTGGCTTGGGTAACTCATTCTAACAATGAGATTGCCTCCAGTCCTTTCAAGAACAAATGTTGACACCATTACACTAAAAGGTGTCAACGCTGTCCACAGGCAAGGCTAAACAATTAGACAGTGGGACATGCACGCACGTGCACGCACGTGCACGCACACGCGCGCACACGCAGCTCCCTAGTGAAAGTTCTACTTAACAAAGAAAAATTCATTCCTAAATTTAACTGCAGTTACAGGAGGAAATAACAACCTTCATTGGAGTAGGTCAATTCCTCATTCAGAAGGCTCATATTCCCACAACAGAAAAAGTAAGACAACAGAGTTAAAAAGTAAGAGTAATAGATGGGAACATATTACAAATACATAAAAGAAAAAAAAAAAACAACACAAAGGATATGTAAACAGTGAAGTACATTAACAGCTTTGCTAGATACAGGAAGTAGAGCACAGAGCTGAGGTAGTTAATGTACATTTAAGTGTAGGGAAAGCAACAGGATCAAATTAAACAAAAAGCAGCAGTAATGTTTGTCGTGTGTAGAAGTGTGTCATGAGTATGCATGTTTGTCCATGTTCTGTGACTGAGAGTGTATGCATGTGCATACAGTAGTGTGCATAAGGTCAGTAGAAAAGTTAGGGCGAAATGGGGCCCTTGTAAACAGTCTGGATAGCCATGGAGCCAACCATCTGATGTAATCCACAAGTACCACTTACCATGCCTGGCATGCAGTAGTATATAGAGAATTGATTTAATTAAAATAGATTGTCGGTCTCATTAATGATCATTGTTTTTACCAGATTTAACTGGCATGGATGAGCTCCGTGCCTATAAATGTGTTCAACCGCCCAGCTGGTAGAACACTTTGCTGCTTTCATTGCAAAGTGCTAATGTGGAAATAAGTGGTCTCAAAACTGAATGTCAGTTTTTCTGAAAGTTTTGATATCCATTCATCATGAACCAGCAGGCCAAATAGCACAACAACTTGTACAAATACACGAATGTAACTTACATTCTTCAAAGATTTATTTAAAATGTTTAAAATAATCAGAACGTCTGCAAATGTTGAATAACCCACAACTGTCTGAAAACAGGACAGCATGGCTTGTAGCTGGGCAAGATGTACAAAAATGTAGTAAATAAGTGTTCTTTTCTCAGCCTCCTGAAGTTGGGGAGACAGTAACGTGCCCTCTTCACAACCGTGTGTGTGTGTGAAACCATGTGATCCTCAGTGAACGATTGAAAAATGGATTCCATGGTCGGAGGATCTGTTGGGGCGGTTTGCTAATTAGAGTGCATCCAGAACGTCTGGGATGATGGTGTTGATGTGAACTATGACCAGCCATTCAAAGCATTTCATAGCCACGGTTGTGAGTGCCACTGGATGACAGTGATTTAAGCAGGTTCCATTGGCGGTTGCTGGGCACAGGAATTATGTTGGTCTGCATATCATATGACCTTACATATCATGACAAACCAAAGCTATACACTGACCTTGAAATTGAGCGTTTGTTAATGGACTAAGATTCTTGACAAACAAGGTCATTACCGCACCACAGTTAATGCTCGTTTTTGGTCTTAATGACTAACCTAGCTAAAAGATTGGTCAACACTCCAGTCCTGACAGTATTTCATGACAGCTCGTATCTGTAATGATTAAATATCTAAACATCTCCTTCTTAATGTTGCCAGATACAATGCAGTCCTTAGGCACATGGACATACATTTTTGTTTGTTTCGACTCGGTACTCAAGTATATTGGATTTGACATGAAACAATGATTTCAAGAGGTGCAGAATTAATTTGAGGGTATTTACATCCATAAAGAGTGAACCATATAGGAATTACAGCCCTTTTTAGACATAACCACCCCAATTTTAAAGGAACAAAAATAATTGGACAAATTAACATAAGACAGACATCACCAAGCACTGGGTATTTTCCCCGGTGATGCTCTTGTACTCCAGGCATGTTCAGTTCCTGTTTGTTTTGGGGCAATTTTGCTTTTAGTCTTGTCTTCCGTAAGTGAAACGCAAGCTCAACTGGATTCAGGTCGGGTGATTAACTTGGCCAGTCAAGAACATTCCACTTTTTGGCCCTGAAAAATACTTGGTTGCCTTAGCAGAATGTTTGGGGTCATTCACCTGTATCAAGGAGAAGAGCCGTCCGATCAAACCATTTGGTTGGATCTGAGCATATAAGATGATTGCGCACACTTTAGAATTTCTGTTGTAGCAAAGAAAGGAGTTCATTTCCACAGTGCTCAGAGAAGGACCAAAGGTAATCACGTCTGAATAAAAATAACATGCGGCAGATATTGCAAGCAGTAAACAACAATTAGGGTCGTGCGGCAAGCTGAATTAATCAATGAAATGCATGTCTGGTGTTTGACAGCCGCTGCCAGCCTCTGGGGCCTAATTGACTATAAATAATTCACTAAGGGACCATGACTAACGGCAGTCTACATGCCTCCACGTGCGTTTGGAATACCAGATTGACATGTTGTGTGTTGTGTGTTGTGCCGTTGTGTCATTTGTCAACATGGTCACAGCAGATCCTGAGACGTCGGCTGACATACGCACCATGTCCATGACCAAAACCTGGCTTGCCTGGTACGCATCCTTTACGGATCCCACATTCTAAAAAAAACACTTATTTTCCCATACCCCACGTGACAGTTTACATATTTTTTTTTTAAAGGATAGATTATCGGCCATCATTAATTCTGTCTGAGGGCCATGGTTGTCTGAACTCATTGGTACTGATGGTAGAGCACTTGGACGATAGTGAGGAGGGTGGGGGAGTGGAACAGTGACACCGTATCAGACATGACAGAACCCTCCCTGTGTTGACATAATACTTGTCGCTGCACGCTTATGTTCTCAGAGAGAACGAACCAGAGCCAGCAGGTTTCACATCAATCAGCCCGCAGAAATGCAGACAATTGCAGGGATACTGAATTGCTCTACGTGCTGTTGAGTTCCTGGGGAGTGTGCCGTGTGTTGGATAGGGGACTAGGACTAGGGACTGGGAATGCTCATCTCTCAGGAATGTGACAGCAACACAAATAAGTTAGTAGTCTTGGGCCTTGTGTTGAGAAATAAAAAGTAATGCCTGAAAACGGGCTGTGCTGTCCAGGAGTATAACACCGCTTAATAGTCAGAATGAAAGAAAAAAAAACTGTCCTGAGAAAATCCAAGTGACTACACAGCAAAGGATGTATTACAGTTAGGCAATACGATTTCCTACTGATTCTACAAGCATTAATTTCCAGTTCACACATGTTGTCCTTAATACACGTACTGACTGCCAAATACCCCCTGCCAAATATAGAATGCACTGTAAGACGCTTTGAAGAAGTGTTGGCTAAATGACTAAAATGTTAAATATTTCATGGGGAAATTAATGCCATGTTCCCAGAGCTTCTTGGAGTCTATTTTCAAGTCTGAATTTAGACCTTAAAAACTGTCTAAATGCAGAATTACAGGATGATGCTGAAATTCACCTTCTAAATTGTAATGTTTGGCAGTAAAAATCCATTGATTACAAATTAAACAGTACAACTCTATGCAGAAGGATTTCTTAACATTTACTCAAAGATTGAATATGTAAGGTTTGTACAGTTTGACGTAGTATTATCCCTCACTTTTCAATGCCAACATCATCATAAAACTTAAATATATGAGTACAGTAAACTATATTAGTTGAAGTGGATCAATGCATAACAGAATGACAGTAATAAATTGGCACCATACATGTTATTCTATCTGTGGTTATGTTGTCTGAATCACTACACAAAGATTGGAAGTATAATATCCTGTTTCGCATGTTTGGGTGTTATACTACACATATACATACATACTGTCTATCTACTGTATCCTACAGGAGAGGGAAGTTCCTCGACAGCTAATAGAAGAAAAGAGGGAAATCTAATATACGGCACATTTTCACCAACAATGTTGGCTTAAACTACGGTATTAACATCGGAGAAGGCTCATTGGAATGACTGACAACGGACTGAACACATTCCCGACTGTCTACACTGCTCTCACTGTGCAGCAAGCCAATACAATTTTGCAATCAGGCGGGTTGGCTGGGTTGTCACTAGCCTCTAAATCTAAAACTTGAGATGCCACACTCATAAAAAACACAATTACAAAATAAATTATAATGTAGATGGTCATTTAAAAATAAGGTTAGCTGAGTGGTTAGGATTTTGTCACCCTCCGCGCAGTCACCAACCAGCGGAAGTTCCACTTGTCAGAGGAAACCGAAGAGCCTGCCGCTATCAGACGTTAACAAGGCGACACCTCATTTTCTCACCTCCTAGGAAGGAATAGTTTGACGTGTTTTGTGGATCACTTTTTAAGAAGCTACACTGTAGAAATATCTACATCATAACTTTGACTTTATGGCTATTAAAACTTGTGATCATTAGACGGCTGAGGGAGGAGTCATGCAGGAGTGACACTAGCTACCTGCCAACATCGAATAGTTACTCACCATTGACAATACACAGCTGAGCCGAAGCCACAAAAGTCTATTTTCAGCTAATAACCAAAAAGTAGGAAGCAAAGACGTTCCCTAGTACTGCCTGACGAGACTTCTAGCAGTCTCACTCTTACTCCATTTCGCGTACTCCCTCCCATATAGTCTTCCTTTCCTCCGCAACGGTTAACCTGTACTCTCTTCTCGAAATCATGTTACTGAACATACCTCGTGGTTCACTCCTTCTCTTCACATCGTTATAACCGTGTCAGTGCTCTAACAAGCAGCAGAATGCGAAAAACTCTTTTTACTCTGCCGCGCTGGTGCACGTAGGCGTCATGTCACCTTGTCTCCCATCCATTAAAGTGACCATTAGTGTTCATTAGAGTGATGACAACATCCACAAACGTCAAAAAAACAAGACCGTTCTAACTGACAAACTCTGCTTAATTGCCAATTCTTGGGGACTACAGCCGGGTCCAAGTTTCAAGCAACTCAATGTGAGGCCGGACTGTCTGGAAATCTGGCTGAGGGGCAAATGGGTCCAAGAGGATGCAGCCAAGGCAGAACAGGCGGAGAACCCCTTAGACACGTTTAGGGACAAAATGTTTCAAAACCGGGTCAACCAAAATTACTGGGGAGATAAAAATTAACGGTCAAACGTTTGCACACACTTATCCATTCACTTGATATTTCAGTGCGTTCGGGAAAGTATTCAGACCCCTTCACTTTCTCCACAATTTGTTCTGTTAGAGTTAATTGATAATTTATTTTAGTTGTTTGTTTGCAAAAATGTACACAGAATTCTGCTTAATAACAAAGCGAAAAAAATGTCAATTTATAACGAATAACAAACCGAAATATCTAATGTAAATTAAGTCTTGGGAAAAAGTTGTGTTTTTTAAGGTAATTGGACATATGGATATGATCTTCACTTTTAACTAATGACAGATAAAGGTAAACTAATTTAATAAATGACAGAAAGACTATGCTTTATTTATTCATTAAAAATCATAAAAATTGCAATTTCATAGTGAAACTCAATCTAAGACACTCAAGCGGTGTCTTAGACAAATTTCAGTCATGCTTCCAACCTCACCACAGTACTGAAACAGCCCTGATAAAAGTTTAAAATGATATACGGCTGAATACTGATATCGATAAAATAACAGTTCTGGTTCTATTAGATCTCAGCGCAGCATTTGACACTGTAGATCACAGAACTCTGTGACAGTCATAATTCGGGACTGTCCATAATTGGTTCAGATCTTATCTAGATGGCCGGAGTTACTTTGTCACCACTGTTAATCATGAATCTGATAGGGTGGCTTTGACATGCAGAGTTCCCCAGGGATCAGTTCTCGGACCGCTGGGCTAAATTCTACAGAACAAAAACATTACCTACCATAGCCATGCAGATGATACTCAGATATATATGGCTCTCAAACCGTATGACCACAGCTCAGTAGACTCACTGTGTCACTGTACAGAGCACATAAATACCTGGATGAACCAAAATTGTCAACAATTTAACCAAGACAAAACAGAGATTATTGTGTTTGGCGACAAAAATAAAATAACTAGTATTAGTAAAGAGATGGATTCTTGGGCCCTAAAAACCAGGGACCAAGTGTGTAATCTTGGTGTTCTGATAGACCTCACATTTAACAGTCATATCAAAGCTGTCACCAAAACCGCATTCTATCATCTTAAAAATATAGCCAGAATCAAGGGCTTGGTGTCCCAAAAAGACCAAGAGAAGCTCATCCATACTTTTATCTCTAGTAGGGTTGACTACTATAATGGCCTCATAACTGGACTCCCCAAAAGACTGTAAAACAGCTGCAGTTCATTCAGAATGTTGCTGGTAGATTGTTAACCAGGACCAAGAAAACAGAGCACATTACTCCGGTTCTTAAATCTTTGCGCTGGCTTCCAGTCAGTTACAGTATACAGTGGTGCAAAAAAGTATTTAGTCAGCCACCAATTGTGCAAGTTCTCCCACTTAAAAAGATGAGAGGCCTGTAATTTTCATCATAGGTACACTTCAACTATGAGAGACAAAATGAGGAAAAAAAAAAAAAATCCAGAAAATCACATTGTAGGATTTTTAATGAATTTATTGGTAAATTATGGTGGAAAATAAGTATTTGGTCAATAACAAAAGTTCATCTCAATACTTTGTTATATACCCTTTGTTGGCAATGACAGAGGTCAAACGTTTTCTGTAAGTCTTCACAAGGTTTTCACACACTGTTGCTGGTATTTTGGCCC
>JACXGI010019844.1:0-11712 GCA_016801175.1 Esox masquinongy | reverse complement strand
GGGAGGTGTTCCAGGCACGTCCAGCTGGGAGGAGACCTCGGGGTAGGCCCAGGACTAGGTGGAGAGATTATATTTCGACACTGGCCTGGGAACGCCTCGGGATCCCCCAGTCAGAGCTGGCAAATGTCGCTCGGGAAAGGGAAGTTTGGGGTCCCCTGCTGGAGCTGCTGCCCCCGCGACCCAATACCGGATAAGCGGAGGAAGATGATGACGTTTATTGTCTTAAAATAGCAAAAGGTAGGGGAAGATGTGTGGAATGAGCGTGTGCCGTTCGCTTGCCAGACTCCAACCTTCATACTAATAATCTGAAATTGCAATTAGAATGTGCAATTTCTAAACTGCAGAAAACTGCGATTTTGGCTTTTTCACTATAATCTGATTCGTATTTGTATACATTTTATTAGGAGTTGATTTTAGAATCCGTTTGCCTACTTAAAAATAATCATTCATAGTATAAAGGTTGGAGTCTGGTAAGCAAATGTGCCGATCGTGTCAGTCAACATATCTACAAGCGCTCATACCACACATCTTCCCCTACCTTTTACGATTTTAAGACAATAAATGTTTACAATTCAAATGTGCAGCTGTCTGTCTCAAATTGGTCAATCAAACTATACAAAATATTGAACTGATCACGCCTCTCACTCGTCACAGTTTATTAAAAGTGAGTGAAAGGGAGTATTCTTAAAATATCCCAATTCTGTGATGGCTCTATAACTAAAGAAAGTAAAAGCCACAACCCAATAAAGTACAGTGGCAACGCGCAGGTCGGGGAAACCATACTAGCTGTGCAGGCACCAGTCAGAAAACTTGAATGTAGTCACCAGCAGACATCACAAACTAATGTAGGCCAAATATTAAAAACCGTAAGAAGGTGGTTAGAAGCAGTTCACTGCTGAAACCCTAATGAACCAGAACAAACACAATAGGGTTTCACCAATGAACTGCTGAAACCCTAATAATTATGAACCTCCTACTGGAGGACCCCTAATAATAGTAACGACAATAATTATGATAATAACACTAACAATTACAAAAGGGTTTTCCTACCGGAGGATCCCTAACAATAATAATGAAAGTCAAAGAAATACAATAGGCCTTCAGCGCCTTTTCTTGCTGAAGCCCTAATAATAATAATTGTGAACTGCTGAAACACTAATTAAATCTATAAGCAGCATTGAGCATGTTTCAGCATTCAGCTACTATTGGCCTTATTGCACCACTTTTGAACTGAGAGATCCTTAAGCATAATTTATTAATAGATTCTCCAAATTAAGCATGAATGATATTTCTTCTCCAATCTTTATGGAGTTAGATATCTGCCAAAAGGTTAAGCGTACGTATTGTTGGGATTGTAAGAAAATCCATACGTAAATTGGTATGATCGCAAGTCATATGTAAAACATGAAACGTAAGCGTGAAATTAGATCTGTGAACATACAAACACCCTGTTACGATGACGGACTAATATTTTTTGCTTGTACGAATCTAGTTTTACAATTCTAAAATACAGCATCACGTTCTGGAGTTTTGGCAGTTTCATCTCATCCTCCCAAAAAACGTAAGCAAAACCTTGATGAGTGCTAATATAACAAGCAGAGGCAGTGTGAACAGCAGGAAACTGAAAATAGGTATCCTGCAAGATTTCAGTTTAAAAGTCTCTTTCTTCATGCTTGCAGTGAATGCTGATTTTCATGTGCATAACTGCTGTTTGTTTGTGCATAAGTTTCATGTGTAATAAAAATCACGTAAACTTAGAGAAATGTTATTATTGTGTAGGCCTACACACTTGTTGTGGTCACAAATACTCAAGCAGCGTTGTTTTATGGGTCTTTGATCCTCCCCCCTGGGTTGTTTCTGTACAATGAGAGTTTGCTAATATACTAAATGACTAAAACGAAATGTTAAGCAATTACTACAGACATTCCAGGCCACATACAGCCATCATAAATAGTATGGACAGAACACAGCTGTGAAATAGCACATGCCAAACCGTAATATTTAAAGAATATTTTGACCTTAATCACTTCATTAAATTTTGCAGTTCAGAAGGATATTCTATGCAAGGCTATAGTGTGTCCTTGTCATTTTCACACATGTATTTTACATAATGCCTAAATGCTTGATAGCCTACTGGTGTAATGTCGTTATGCAGCCTTAAAAACCAACTATGGACTTTTATTTTGAACATGAAATCCGGAATGGCAACGCTATGTTTGAACACTGGACTAGCGGTCCAACTTATTGTTGCTAGCTTCACAGTTTCAAAGAGCTACATTTGGTTCATATCTTTGCAGATGCCAGATTAAAGACAAAAGTTTGTATGTAGAAAAACGATTTGTAAACAAATAAATGGAGACGTAAAGTAAGAATTTAACGTGTGAAATGTCGTAAAAGGGTGTTTGTACGTTCACAGATCTAATTTCACGCTTACGTTTCATGTTTTACGTCTGACCTTTTTTGCGATCATACCAATTTACAAATGTATTTTCTTACGATCCCAACAATACGTTCGCTTAACCTTTTGGCAGATATCTAACTCCATAAATCTTGCCCCCATGTGGTCAAATTGAGACATGGTTCATAGTTCATACATTAGTTACAATAATTACCATAATTATGTGTACCATATGTAAATCACACTGACTGATAGAGATAGAGAACGCAATTCAGCCATTATGGTGCCACCTTGTGGTGAAATGAATTTACTTGCTTATGTTACATCATCAAAGTGTTTTGGACATGTTCATCAAATTATTTTATCATATGATCAACTGTGTCTGATTTATATGCATAGATGTGTAAAATCACACATGCTTGAAGATTGATTGGTCAATAGCAGACATTTTTTTATTTGCACTGTTTTGGGGTATGAATTGATAAATGACCTTGGTCCATAGATAACAATTATTTGTCACGTAAAGATTGGACAATTGACTCTATAGGAGCAGTTTTTGAAGCGTTTATCACATATTCAAAATGGCCGAAAATCCATCAAGGTGGAGGGAATGGGTCTCAGTGGCAGTATTGTTCCCTCTGTGGACATGGAGTTATCCACCATTTTTTTAGTCTTTATGTCGAACGGAGTGACGTAAACTTGCACAGATGTCATGCTCAACATTGACCCTGTGTGGTCAATCGGAAAATGCATACTGTATGTCCTGTCGACGTTCTGAACATGTGTACCTAGTTGGATTGTAATGCGATTAACTGTTTCCTAAAAATATAATTATATGTACAAAACCACACCCACTTGGAGGTTTATTGGTCAATATTGGCCAAATTTTTTGACATACTGGTTTTGCATCTTTTACATACCTTCGTCTATAGAAGCCAAATATCTTAAAACGTGAAGATCGGACATTTTTTTCTGCTAAATGAGAAGCTTTCGAAGTGTTTTTTACATATTCAGAATGGACGAAAATCCATCAAGGCGGAGCCAATGAGTTCCAATGGCAAATATATTCCTTGTGGGAAAATTTACCATCCACCATTTTTTTCTCTCTATGTCAAACAGAGTGAGTAGCATGAGCTTGCAAATTTGTAAACAAATTGCCCCTGTGTGGTCAACATTGCCCCTTGTCATCAATCGGAAAATGCTTGCACAAGGTACTGAACAAGTCTACCTATTTGGATTATAATACGATTAATAGTTTTTCTAAAATATTCTTGTGTAGATAACCACACCCACTTAAAGATTTATTGGTCAAGAGTGGTGCTATCATTTTGTGGTATTTGGTGCATCACGGCAACTCATCAGAAGGGTGTATGGCACCCACGTGCCTGTATGCACTCCTGACAATGTCTGGGCATGCTCCTCATGAGACAGCAGATGGTGTCCTGGGGGATCTCCACCCAGACCTGGATCAGGGCCTCAGTGAGTTCCTGCAGTCTGTGGCACAACTTGGTGGTGTTGGATGCATCGATACATAACATTCCAGAGGTTCTCAATTGGATTCAGGTCCGGGGAAAGTGAGGGTCTGCAATGCCTTCATCATCTAGGAACTGCCTACACACACTGGCCACATGAGGCCAGTCATTCTCCTGCCCCAGGAGGAACCCAGGGCCCACTGTGCCAGCATAAGGTCTGACGATGGGTCTGAGGATTTCATCCCGGTGCCTAACAGCAGTCAGGGTACCGTTGACTAGCACATGGAGGTCTGTGTGAACCTCCAAAGATATGTGTCCCCAGACCATCACTGACTCACCACCAAACTGGTCATGCTGGATGGTGTTGCAGGAAGCATAACGATTACCACGGCATCTCCAGACTCTTTCACATCTGTCACGTGCTCAGTTTGATCCTGCTCTCATCTTTGAAGAGAACAGGGCGCCAGTGGCGGACCTGCCAATTCTGGTGTTCTCTGGCGAATGCCAATTGAGCTGCACAGTACTGGGCTGTGAGCACAGGTCTCTCTAGAGGATGTCGGGCCCTTCATGCCACCTTAATGGAGTCTGTTTCTGACAATCAGAAGCATGGACACCAGTAGCCCGCAGGAGGTCATTATGTAGGGCTCTGGCAGTCCTCCTCCCTTTCCTCCTTGCACAAAGGAGCAAATACCAGTCCTGCTGCTGGGTTGATGCCCTGCTATGGCCCTGTCCAGCTCTCCTCGTGTAACGGCCTGTCTCCTGGTATCTCCTCCATGCTCTTGAGACTGTACTGGGAGATGCAGCAAACCTTCTTGCATCGGCATGTATGAATGCGCCATCCTGGAGGAGCTGGACTGCCTGTGCAACCTGAATGGGCTGCGGTACCGCCTCATGCTACCAGTAGTGACACTAGCAAAATCTAGGACACTAGCAAAATCTAGAGAAGAATCTGTCAGGAAGAATGAGAGAGCAATTGTCTGTGGCCACCGCCTGCAAAACCATCCCCTTTTTGGGGGTTGTTTTGCTGTTGCCTCGCCAGTGCACCTGGAGATGACCTTGATTTGCAGTCGCTTATGCTTCCTAAGTGGACAGATTCATTTCCCTGAAGTTTAATTGACTTGGTGTTATACTGTGATGATTACATGTTCCCAGAATTTTGAGCAGTGTAGTAACTCTTGAAGTAGGTATAGGGACAAAATTCTGTTGGCAAAATTAGCAGTTTTATTACTTTTAATACTTGCAAGGAGAGAGGAATCATAGTTTACAAGGTAAACTGTGAGACATCTCTGAGGTAGCTTTGAGAATCATCAGTACTTATACAACAGGGGTGAGATACAGCACAGCTGTCTTATATCAACAATACATGCTCCCCTTTGTTCTATCCATTCCTAGGTTTTACCCAAAAGGGCAGGCTGCCCCCTTCCCCCAGGGGAATAAGGGACAGTGTAGGCAACCTTTACAACTCAGAATGGCCACATACCTTCAGAACAAAGAACTGATACACTGATGGTTTTAGCAGACTAACAAATGGTCAAAGGACTCAAAGATCCACTGATTTCATTCAGCAGTAAGTAAAATGTAATTCACTGCTGTCTATGATTCAGTTTGACCAAGCTCATTTGTGGGAAAAAGATTGAGAAGATTAGTTTAGATAAGGAGTATTTATTTTAACAAACATGTAGATTGCCCATCGATACCTAGAAAAGTATGTGCTTCTATAACGCCACTTGACGTATCGTTGGCAAGTCAGCTGGCTTTGACACTATGGAAGCACATTGTCATATGACGAACAAGGTTAATCTGTTTGTTGTTTCTTTTTTGTTCTGCAAAGATAAAGCCCAAGAGCTCTGGGCTTTATCATTACTATATACTGAGGGTCAGGACTGCATTCAAAAAGCAGTGTGTTGGATCCGAGCCTAACCACTGTTTCCTGCAATTACTATATTACTAAAGGTTCAATTTGAGTATTCAGCCTTTTCTCCATCATTTCTGGTAAATTCTACAACAATACCAAGCTAAATTAATTGTGTTTTATTCTCATTTCATGGTCAGTTTTGCGCAGTACCTTGTAGTGAATTGTATTACACTTAGCATTGCTCTAGTAAAGATTTCAGTAAAAGTTTTAATTAAAACAGATTGTCTGTAATTTCTAATAATTTAAAGTTGTCTGTAATTTCTAATTTAACATTGTTTACACCATTTTAAAAGGTCATAAGTTTCAGAAACAATAATAATTAGGCATTGGTTATGCAACGTATGCTTGGAACTCTCCTTCTCTTTGAACTCTTGTCTTTTTTTGGGTAACCCTTCAAATTACAGCCTGTTACTTATGGGGTAGTTCCCATGTAACTACGTAGTAACAAGAATGTAAGTACGTGGTAAGAATGGGTAGTTATGTAGGAACAATGTAGGTGTTACATGTACTTATATGAACAAAGAATGATAATACTCCAGAACTACTTAGTAAACAGACAGGTGATAAAAAAGCAATTTTGAAAGTATATAATTGTCATTCTTATTCGTGCTTATGAATTTACTATTGAAATGTGACTTTAATAATTATTTTATTGTAAGTTCGCTCGCGGAATTAAGGATTTAAGAGGAAAAAAATTTGATGCGCATTTCTCTGCTTTGCGCAACTTCTCACCATGCCAACACACGCTTTGGGCAATCGGTTCTTGCCAAACCAAAAGCCGCGTTGACATCAATCACAAATGGATGAATTAGGGTTAGCCACAGAAAGCACTTATCTGTTGGGTGTCCTACAGTCTCCACTGCTTCTCTTCGAAAATAGGCGCCCACATGAACATTTCAATCTCCAGTATGCTGGATCGAAGGCGCTCCCATGTAGGCTATTATTTAGTCGCATTGAAAGTGAGAAGCTGACAAATGAAACAGATAGGCTTAACAAATACAAGTTTGTCAGACTTTACTATTGTTGAGGACAATTGAACGTTAACATTAGAAGGCATACTTTAAAATGTGAATATCCAAAGGTGACTGGCTCACATTTCGATAGTTGCCCAATATGACAATCTCTGAAAATGTTGTGTTGTTTCCAAATGTAGATACAAATATGATCCATTCGCTTGTGGTGGAAATACACATTAAAACCAGAGATGGAGTCAAGACCACAACCCTGGAGACCCAGACCAAGACCCAAACCTTGGAGACCAAGACCCAGCGGGTCAAGACCATTACAAGACCAAGACCATTTTGAACACAAAAAAACAAGACCGAGACCTTAGACCGTCAGTGTTTCCTAAACATAAAACAATGAGAAAATTAATATAATATAAGAAAATAAATTATTTTATTTTGTAGGTCACAGCATAACATTGTTCAATGGAAGTAAACATAATTTACTAGATTAAATTGCATTACTGATTATAACTGAAATTATTAGGTTGAAATTAGTTTACAAAGACTGAAATTAGAAAAAAAGCTATGTGATTGGCACATCCATACATGTTATAGCTTATTTTCACACTGCTGTGGTTAGCTAACTGGCTAGGTAGTTAACTTGGTGGCTAACATTAATTTTGCTCAGTCAGGTTTGTTCTGGATACTCATAGTATTGATATCAATGGCTGTGGGTACTCGTCAAAATTGGGAAATTAAGGGAACAATTAACACATCAGGTCTCGAGGAAGGAAAGATATTAAAGATCAAAATCTTGACTGAACATTGTGTAATTCATTGAGAACAAAATTAAGTAACAACGGTCAATGGAAACCAAAATCACTAAACGATTGAGGGCTGGATTCAAACTCACACCGAAAATGAAAGTAAACAATTGAAATAACAGGCTGTTCCAACTTGCGTGAATTTCATCACGGCAACTCATAATGTGTCTCGAGTGTATATGGCCCCCAAGTGCCTGTATGCGCTCCTGACAATGTCTGGGCATGCTCCTGATCAGACAGCGGAAAGTGTCCTGGGGGATTTCCTCGCAGACCTGGATCAGGGCATCAGTGAGCTCCTGGACAGTCTGTGTTGCTACTTGGAGGCGTCAGATGCACCGATACATAACATCCCAGAGGTTCACAATTGGATTCAGTTCTGGGGAACGTCAGGGCCAGTTAATGGCATCAATGCCTTCTTCATTCAGGAACTGCCTACACACTCTGGCCACATGAGGCCGTGCATTGTCCTGTACCAGGAGGAACCCAAGGCCCACTGCACCCGAGTGAGGTTTGACAATGGGTCTGAGGATTTCATCCCAGTACCTAACAGCAGTCAGGGTACCGTTGACTAGCACATGGAGGTATGTGGAGGTCTGTGCGACCCTC
The DNA here is from genome assembly GCA_016801175.1 of Esox masquinongy. NCBI lineage: Eukaryota > Metazoa > Chordata > Actinopteri > Esociformes > Esocidae > Esox > Esox masquinongy. The sequence continues at coordinate 3,550 of JACXGI010019844.1, read as the reverse complement.
CAAGACCATATGCCTCCCCAGACCATCACTGACCCACCAAACCAGTCATGCTGGATGGTGTTGCAGGCAGCATAACATTCACCACAGCGTCTCCAGACTCTTTCACGTCTGTCACATGTGCAGTGTGAACCTGCTCTCATCTGTGAAGAGCACAGGGCGCCAATGACGGACCTGCCAATTCTGGTGTTCTCTGATGAATGCCAATCGAGCTGCTGGGCTGTGAGCACAGGACCCACTAGAGGATGTCGGGCCCTCATGCCACCCTCATGGAGTCAGTTTCTGACAGTTTGGTCAGAAACATGCACACCATCAGCCTGGTGGAGGTCATTTTGTATCAATCAATCAATCAAATTTATTTATAAAGCCCTTTTTACATCAGCAGTTGTCACAAAGTGCTTTTACAGATCCCCGGCCTTAAACCCCAAGGAGCATTTCAGTGGCTAGGAAAAACACCCTAAGAAGGCCAAATTTAGGAAGAAACCTAGAGAAGAACCAGGCTCAGAGGGGTGACCAGTCCTCTTCTGGCTGTGCCGGGTGAACGTATTAAGAGAACAAATTGTAATAATTAATAAATGCATGTGGGCTGAGTCCAGAGTCTATTTAAACCAGTCCAGGTTGGAAGCATGACCAGATGGACAAGGACAGGGACAACAGGCAGCTGAAATCGTCAGGTATCGTCTTGATCTGCAAAACAACCAGGAGGACTTTGGACAGGGACAGCAACGAGTCTTTCAAGCCTGGTACTCAGCAGGTGTGGGCCAAGACCTCATGTCCTCCTAAGTTTAAAATGGAAGGAGACAGGGAAAATTTAGAAAATGCATTCCTTAAATCTACAAGGATGATTGGAGGGAGGGCATCCCAGTGGCGATGAGAGCCCACCTGGCAAGACAGCAAGGGTGGACGGTATCAAACCTTTCTGGTCACCGTCACGCCCCTGGGCCAGACTACACTTAATCATAGACCATGCTGTAGAGATGAGTCTTTAGTAGACACTTGAAAGTTTGCACTGAGTTTGCATTTCTAATCTTAATTGGCAAATCATTCCACAATAGTGGAGCTCTATGAGGGAAGACCCTGCCTCCGGCTGTTTGTTTAGAAATTCTAGGTACAATTAAAAGGCCTGCATCTTGCGATCTAAGGTTACGGGTAGGTAACCTTAAGGTTAAGGTTACGTGTAGGCTGGATCATTTCAGCGAGGTAATTAGGAGCAAGTCCATATATTGATTTAAAGGTTAACAATAAAACCGTAAAATCAGCCCTAACCCTAATAGGCAGCCAGTGTAAAGAGGCTAGTACTGGAGTAATGTGTTCACATTTTTTAGTTCTAGTTAGGATTTTAGCAGCCGTGTGCAGCACTAATTGAAGTTTGTTTATTGATTTATCAGGGTAACCGGAAAGAAGAGCATTGCAGTGATCTAATCTAGAAGTAACAAAGCATGGATTAGTTTTTCTGCATCAGTTTTTGATAGAAAGTTTCAGATTTTTGCAATGTTTCGAAGATGAAAATAAGCAACTCTTGAGATATATTTTATATGTTCATCAAAGGAGAGGTCAGGGTCAAGGGTAACGCCGAGGTTTCTTACAGTTTTTTGGGATACGACCATGCAGCCATTGAGGTTCACAGTGAGATCTGCCAATAAAGCTCTTTGTTTCTTGGGTCCTAAAAGTCATCCACTTCCAATATCTGAAAAGCATGTTTCCAAAGTAGCTAATTTTGGGGCTTCTCCATGCTTCATCGAAATATATAACTGTGTGTCATCAGCATAACAGTGAAAATTGACATTGTGATTCCGGATTACATCACCCAGAGGCAGCATATATAATGAGAACAATAATGGGCCCAGAACCAAGGCTTGAGGAACACCAAAACATACCTTTGATTTGTCAGAGGATATGCCATCCACACATACGAACTGATATCTTTCAGATAAATAAGATTTAAACCAGGCTAGAACATGTCCACGTAGCCCAATATGGGTTTCCAGTCTCTCTAAGAGAAGGGAGTGATCAATAGTGTCAAAAGCATCACTAAGATCAAGAAGCAACAGAACGGATGCGGAACCTTTGTCTGAGGCCATTAGAAGGTGATTTGTTACCTTCACGAGTGCAGTCTCAGTACTATGATGGGGACTGGAGCATTTCATAAATGTTATTTGTTTTCAGGAAGGCACTCAGTTGTTGGGAAACACCTATAATTGTTTAATACAGATGTCGCTCATTTAATTCCAGACCCAAGGGGGCGGTCCGCAACGAGGCATGCTGCGGTATACTGCGGCAAGTTGCAGTGCCGTGCGGTATGGACAAAAACATAAAATAAAAAATAAGAATGGCCACCAGGAGACATCTGTGAGAACGTCGACACCCGCCTGAAACTGCTGTTATTCAAGTCTGCTTCTGTATTTATATGGCCAGAATAAAACATTAAATATCGGAGGAATATTGTCAACTATAATCCTATTCATGGATTGCTATGTTACTGTGTTTGATTCCATGTTGCTGTGTTGCTTTGCTTGATTAACTGTTTCTATTTCTGAGAACTGAGAATGTATATTTAATTATAGGTCTACACACATGAATCTTTTTCTTTTCGTTAATTGTAATTATTTTAACTGAAATACAAATATAGCAGTTGATTACAACGATTAAGTTAACATTTATGTAGGCTAATTGCAGACTTTTATCAAGCCACCATTACTTATTGCATCATTGATGCTACTTTTTTGCACAAATATTTCCTGAAGACTACATCTGTTTCAATCAATAAAAACTTCTTAAAATAAAAAGAGAAATTACTTTTCCCACCAGATTTCTTTGATAAATTACAATATACCACACTAGACTCAAACAAACATATAATTCAAGTGTTTAACATAGCGCGTTTACATGAAGGACGTTTAGTTTGTTTAACTAAAGGTAAATAATGATAGATTTTTCTAAAGTTTCTAATAAAATGGCGTTTTAACACGACCTTGTAATTCGTTTACTTCCTGTATGGCCTTAAGTCGACAAATTACTGTTAATTACTCCACATTAACCCAAGGAGAAAGATGGGTGAGACAAAGCGCCTGTTAAAATACTTGTATTGTCACATGCCCAATCAGTTTTTAGGAATATGGAGTAAAAAAACGATAATTAGTCTCCAAATAGTTTTCAGTTTGTGGGTTTTGAATTCTGATAACGGAACAATGTAATATGCTACACCTATTTAGGAAAAATCATGAAAGGAGGGTGTAGCTTTCAAAATGGTATTTTCCAAATCAATTGCATTGACAAATAAATAAAAGTTAGACTACAACAGTCAGGTACAGCAGGCCTGACAATTTTGTTTTGATGAAATAATGACAAAAAAGCAATATAAAAATCCAGATGTTCAATTATTTTTTAAAATAATTCCCCATAATTTAGCCTAATTTCACAACATTATTATTTAAAAGACAAGCACGTTTCAGTCGCTTATTTGTCTTAGCAAGTCGGCCAATATGGCCGTTACACTACACTTAAACGACAATAAAACACAAACCCTACGATCCAACAAATATTTTTTATTTAA
>JACXGI010019843.1:0-11829 GCA_016801175.1 Esox masquinongy | reverse complement strand
CTACCCTGCTCCACCATACCCCACCCTATCTACCCTGCTCCACCATACCCCATGTCCCTACTAAGCCCATGCTACTTTACTAAACCCCACACTACAGAAGCTTTTTTTTTGTAAATCTACACTGTACACACCTGACAGTACTGCATGAATGGCTGCAGTAAGGCAATTTGTAGTCATAACAATAACCCTTACAAACCCTGACAATGCTTTGTGTAAAAGAGACTTCAATGCATGAACCTTAAGCTCTCCAACAGCCGTCACTCAGGATGTGTTGCCTGATGCTCAGCCAAGTCTTTTCTCTGTGTGATGTGTTTGTTTCTTCGGCCAGGTCCTTCAGTAAACAGCGGGCTGCCATAGAAAAAGAGTACGGTCAGGTGAGAGGACTTATAATACTTTAATTGAAAAGCTGAGGTTGGTTGCGTATGTATGTGTGCGTGGTTAGGAACTTCAGTGGCGGTGAGCAGTACACCATATGTTTGAACCCAGGGGCATATTTTAGAGTGGTGCATCACTGAGCTGAAATAGGTTTGGAGCGTCGCCTGGATGCTATGCTGTCGCTCTCACAACGTTACGTAAAGCCCTCATATTGAACGGTTTGAAATAGAACGCATTCACATATTGATTCACATATTAGTGGGTTTTTCAGGGATGTTTTGTCTGTGGCATTAAACAAGGCCGAACAATACACAGTATGTATTTGTCTTAAGAGCAGGAAACACTGTTCTAGTTCCGTGTCATATGCCAGTGCCAGTGTTTTTCCATGTTACCTTCTGGTATTCCTTATGTCAGTCTCATGAAAACAGGAGGTTTAATTAGCTGATATTTTGATTATTTGCTTGAGTGTGGATAAGTGTCCTTCTATTTCTTATGCCATGTCCTGCTGATCTATACTGTAGTCACTTCCTTTAGACATTACTATCCACATGTTGCCATGAACTTTTATCTTGCCTCTGGCAATTGTGGTTTCTACTTTATTTCCATATTAAAATGACTGTCCTTTGGTGCTATACCTGGTATTTGTGCTCTTGGCTCTGTTGGTAGATAGTCTCAACAGTAGACCAGGACTTTGACTGTTGTTAGATAGCCTCCTCATTGCAGCAGGTGTTTGGACTGTTGTTAGATAGCATCAACACTGAAGCAGGTGGTGGGATTGTTGGTAGACAGCCTCAACACTGAAGCAGGTGGTGGGATTGTTGGTAGACAGCCTCAACATTGAAGCAGGTGGTGGGATTGTTGGTAGACAGCCTCAACACTGAAGCAGGTGGTGGGATTGTTGGCAGACAGCTTCAACACTGAAGCAGGTGGTGGGATTGTTGGTAGACAGCCTCAACATTGAAGCAGGTGGTGGGATTGTTGGTAGACAACCTCAACATTGAAGCAGGTGGTGGGATTGTTGGTAGACAACCTCAACATTGAAGCAGGTGGTGGGATTATTGGTAGACAGCCTCAACATTGAAGCAGGTGGTGGGATTATTGGTAGACAGCCTCAACATTGAAGCAGGTGCTGGACTGTTGGTAGCTAGCATCAACATTGGACCTGTGGAACAGATCAAACATAAAGTAAAATAAATTACAACTAAACACACAGAACAGTGTTTTTCAGTCACAGACTGTGATGGTTCATCTCCAACACCAGCGCCAAGGGGAATGTAGCATGCTGGTGATGGTGAAATAAGGGCCTGTGAACCAATTCCTCCACATCTGAAAAGTACAGAAAAAATCTGTCTGTGGCTTCAGTACTACTGGTGGCTAGTGTGTAGCAGCTCTGCTATTTTATATTTGTGTGTGAAAGAGCTAGCATGTTTCTGAGCCATGTCCTGGATCGGTTCTCTGTCAGCAGTAAGTTCATTGGGAGTAGGAAGTGTACCCCGGAATTAGATGTCTTCACTGGTGTGTTGGTGTTCTACCAGGGGCCTTGACAGCTGAGCTTCAAGTAACGATTAAAAAAACTCTGTCTCTCACTACAAATATCTGCCTGTAATCTGTAATCCAGTACACAAAAACAAGGCCTGATTACTTTAAACCCTGCACTTGTGCTCCAAACCAAAAGAGGATGAGGATGATTAAGAAATATGGATGTTGTACTGTGGTCATTGTGTCTGTATGTTCAATATAAAAATCTACAAATGCTATGCTTTGCTTTCAGGCTCTTCAGAGGCTGGCAATACAGTACCAGAAGAAAGACTGGCAAAGAGGCAAAGCGGACTCTTTGAACTCTGGGTAATCTATAGGGAGATTGCAAATTTGAACCCATTACACCCAACTGTCCTAACTTTCAGCCATTCCATCCATTTTTTTTCAGAAGTAAGATACATCCAATCCTATATTTATGTATATATGTGTATGTGCCTTGGAAAAGTAAATCCCAGAACTATTCTCCCATTGACTGAAATGTAAATTGTACATTGGCATTTTGTTCTGTTCCTATTTTTGTTTAAACACTGTCACTAAAAACAATTACTGTAAGGGGACATTGGGTTAATGTTGACAAATATTTGTAAGAAAAATAAAAAAATAACCTATTGTTGCTTGCATAAGAATCCCTGTTCTATGAAAACTCATAGACATTGCAGAGGACACAGTTATGCTTCCATTGACCACCACCTGTGAACCATTAACGTTGCTGTCACATCTTCTGGATTAAAATAAGAGAGTACATAATAACACAGCTTCTGGATAAGGAAAAGGGTAAAAAATAATATTGAAGTGTTTGGATATTCCAGTGAGCAGAGTTGGATCAATATCCAGAAAGTGAAAGCTGCATCACACCACTCAGGCACTGCCAAATAAAGACTCTCCCACCTGCAATGTGGTCAGATGAGACCAAGTTAGAGCTGTCTGAACGAAACCCATACAGATGTGTATAAACCTCACACTGCTCATTTCTCAACACACATCGGCCATACAGTGAAATAGGGTAGTGGCAGCAGGGACTGGGCATCTTGTTAACTCTTAAGGATCTGGGCCATAGTGATCACCCGCCATTATAGCTATTTTCAAATGGACACTGTAGTTAGATTCCTGAAACTCTAGGCTTTCTGCACTTAAATGACATGTTACAAATATTACAAATTCATACATATGTGATTTCTGTCACATGACGCAGATTGAGTTGCAAGTGTTCCATTTTTGGAATACTGATACACTGTTCCTTAAGAGGTTAAAATTTAAGGAAGAATGAATGGAGCAAAATGCAGGGAAAAAGGTGAAACCTGGGAGGAAATTGAGTGTGTTTTACTTATGCAAGCAGCGTTTTTTTTCCTTCCAAATATTTTCCATCATAAAATGTCTTACATTTCCTGATTTTGAGAGTCAGTGTTCAAAAAATAAAGAAATAAAGAAAGAATATATATACCTGTATATTTGTCATAAAGTCTAACATCAGGGGATGCCCTAGTGCTGGTGTAATAACATCTGTGTGTGTGTGTGTGTGTGTGTGTGTGTGTGTGTGTGTGTGTGTGTATTTATTGCAGAAGTGTGTTTGCTGTGTGGAGGTCTCTGATTGAGGCCACAGCGCAGAGTGGATCGTATCGTCTCACAGCAGCAGATGGATATCGCTCACTAACTGCCGAAGTGCTGAAGAGCCTGCGAGCAGCCAAAGATCTGAGGGCTAAAAGAGTGAGCTGAGTGCTGGCTTAGTAGAGGATCCACTGAAATATAATACACATTGCAGTGCAGCCTTGTCCGATTACCCAGGAAAATGTGTGAGACAAATAATCTGTTTTCATAAACAGCATTCACAACATGTTTTATTAATCAGGCTAAGGTTATCAGAGAAAGGTGTAGAGGTTTTGAAGTGTGTTATAGCTGTTTTGGTAAATCTGCAGGGACTCACAAGCCTACAATAATTTATATGCTAAGATTTTCCCTAGAAAAAACATGGTGTTTTTCCTGAAAAATACCCTTCTATTCACATTTCCCTTTTTTATATCTGGATATAGAGTATGTTTAAAGGATAGGGGAACTTACAATAGACTCCCACGTTTTTTGTAATGACATAGTGCAACTAGAGCACTTTGGTTTTAGCCCAAAAGAACTTCCCTAACAAAACCATAAAACAAATTTCCAGAGGTTTTCTCATGTTATCGCTTCTTTGTGTGGAGGAAAATACAATGTAACAAAACAGCCAAATACTAAAATTTTATTTCTAACTTTCTAGGAAAGGTGCCAAATTTATCAGCAGTTACTAAAGATTTAATCTGAATCTTTTTTGTTTTTTTGAATGACAGGGAATGAATCTTGAAACTTGATACTTGAAAACTTGAAACTTGAATCAAAGTGAGTCACTTGATGGTGTTTCAAAAGATTGTTATCTAAAGGTTACTATCAAAGCAATTGAGAACCCTGGGAAACTCCTTACACTGTTACAGTTCTGATTCAGGGGATACTTCACACTGACATTATTTAGCAGATGCTCTTATCCAGAGCAACTTTAAAAAGGAAGTGGATACATTTTTCCCCTGTCGGGAGTCAAACACTTCATGCTGGCTTTGTAAGCCCAATGCTCTGCCAACTGAGCAGGAAAGGACCCACATACTGCATGTAATGTTAAACAGACTAAAAGGACGTCAGTATTTGAATGATTGTATTTGCTCAATCTGCAGGGCAAGAGACAGTCTGACCCAAAATCTGAATGCAGTAAGTTGTATACAAAAACAGGATTAGTCACAAGAGGAACTGTGCAAACAAACTAAAGAAACATGTAGTTTGGTAGTTTGGTGATGATCGCTACTGGCATGTTATGATAAGGTAAATTCATGCTTCTTAAAGTTTGTTAAATGGTGCTATATCATGACACTCAAATGTTTTTACCCTGCGGAGCCTTAGCTGTTAAGAGTTTCAGTAACCGCTATAAGATGTTCCGTCCATGTAAACTGTGTTATTACCGTCTAACAACAGTGTGATGGTTTGTGTTGCACTACAGGGACTGGAACAGTTACAGAGGGTGCAGGGTGAAGTGGTGGACGCCCTAAGGGAGCTCCACAAGGTCAAGAAAAGCTACTATCAGCTGAGTCACATCGCTAATGTGGCTAGGGAGAAAGCTGCTGATGCACAGGCCAAGTATGTGTGTGTGTGCAGACCTGGTCAGAAGTAGTTGAACATGTAGGGAACAGGATGCCATTCAGGATGAGATCCGTTTTACAATTAATGCAAAATATCCATACACAATGCATTGGAAAGTATTCAGACCCCTTCACTTTCACTTTCTTTGTAATTGATTTTTTGCTGTCAATCTACACACAATACCCCATCATTTCAAATTAAAATCATTTTTAGAAATGATGGGCCAAATAACTGAAAATAAAAATAGAATCATCTCATGTATGTATATAAGTATTCAGACCCTTTATCCAGTTCTTTTAAGTGTTTTTTGCAGTGACCACAGCTTGGAGTCTTCTTGGGTATGCCTCCACCATTTCTGCATGCCTGGATTTGGGAGGTTTCTCCCATTTTTCCTTTTAGATCCTCCCAAGCTTTGTCAGATTGGATGTGTGAGCATCAGTAAAATGCAATCTTCAGGACTCCCTACAGATCTTCGATTGGATTCAATTCTGGGCTTTGTATGGGCCACTCAAGGACATTGAGTGCAGACCTGTCCTGAAAGCACTCCAGTGTTGTCTTATGCTTTGTGTCGCTCTCATTCTGAAAGTCCAATCTTCGCCCCAGTCTGAGATCATGTGCGCTCTGGATCAGGTTTTCATCAAGAATCTCTCTGTGTTTTGCTCAATTGATAGTTCCTGCAATCCTGACCAGTCTCCCAGTACCTGCCACTGTGAACCATCCCCATACATGATGCTGCCACCATCAAAACACCACGATTTCGTGGTGTTTCCAAATGTCTTCAATTTCAAAATGAGGGAGCCGACTGTGCTCCACATTTTTTTTCAAACCTTCTACAGATGTGTTGAAACAATTTTATCTCAGTCTACATAGTTTTTGAACTTCATGGCATTGTAATCAATTATAAATAAAGGCAACAAGACAACCAAATGTGAAGAAAGTGTAGGGGTCGGGATACTTTCTGAAGATTCTGTACAGTACATATGTTAGAGACTTCCAACCAATATCCTTTATAAATCCTCTATAAATATTTACTCACCAATATCCATTTATAATATGCATCTTAAAGACTAATCCACCGACAATAATCTTACTAAACACCTGAAATATTCTCTAACTACTTTCCACTCTATGAGAGCATATTTTTCTGAAACTGAGAATGTTAGATGTTCTGTTAACCAGCAGTATTTTAGTTCAGAAGTGCATTTATTTCAGTGACACTCCATACTAACGTCAATAACAGTCTTGTTTTATCATGTCCCCGTGTGATCTTTTTCAGATCCAAGAAGAGTGACCATGGAATTTTCCATTTTCGGTCAGGCTTGCAGAAGATGAGCTCAAAGGTAGGCTACTGAAGACTGACACACCTTAATGTCTCCAGAGACTGAAGTACCCAGTCACCACCTGCTATATGGCACCTGTTTAGGATGGAAATTTAAATTTCATATAAGAAAAATATATATGAAAATAATGAAAAGGCCTCTGTTCATACCTCACATCAGTGAAAGGGATATTGGTGTGACCTGGGTCAATGAGCAAGTAATTAACAGATCATAGGGCTCTCTGTTAATCTGTTAAAAAGATCTTGGTTTGACCTGTGGATAGCCATGTATCTGTTCTTTGTTCTGTAAGTATATAGCCCATCTGTCTTGAAAGGATAATTCACTTTGGTCATTTAGTGTCCTGGGAAAGGGGGGGATGAGTCACATCTATCATTTAAACATGGTCAGAACATGAATTCGGCAAGCAGTGACTGCTTCCTGCAATTGCTGTATTAGTAAAGGTTCAGTTTGAGTATTCAGACTTCTCTTCATCATTTGTGTTAATTTCTATGACATTAGTTAGTCCACATAGACTACACACATAAAGCATGTTGGGATAATGCATTTACAGTAGGATATAGATATTGTACTCCACTTACTGTGGACACCTGGCACTTTGCCTATAGATTACCTATATTGATATTAGAATTGATTATGACACTGAAACGTTTGAAGCTCTTGTAACTCCACCATGTCACTATTGTCCAGCTGAATGCTAGGCTGAAGGAGTGTGACCAGAGACTTACAGAGGTGCGTAACGAGTACCTTCTGACACTGTCTGCAATCAATTCCCATCACCATTACTACTACACTGCAGAGCTGCCTGCCATCATGATGGTAAGACAACCTGGCACTTCTTAACATTATGTCCTCTCTCTGTGTATTGTCATTACGAGCCTGTCATAAACGGAACAGGCTGCATAGTCCCCTCACACACACTCCAGTGTGTGAGAAGAAATTTCCTTTGTGTTTTTAATGAGTCAATGCTTAGTTTCATAATTTCCTTTGCTGTTGTGGTTGTCTTAGATATTGATCTGAGAGCACATATTTCACAGAAAGGAACCCAAATAGGAAATCCTGAAAAGTTCCTTTTTTGTTTTTTTGCATTAGCAAAGGCAACAGGTGAGTCAGTAGCTAATTTCATAAGTATGTAAGTGACATTGATTATCTGCTTTATCACTCGCGCAAGGAAATTCACGTCCCTTTAACCTGTCCACACTGTCAATAGAAGATGGTATAATTTGGTTGCTTGGATGGAATAGGCTGACACAATATAAAGGACTGACAATTAATACATTGGTTAACTATTTGTAATATAGGCCACAGACTATAAATACCTATGAATCTGAACTGTTATATAAACTACTCCTAATACATAAAACACATTACACCTTGCTCTTTTTTTCTCGTCAAGTGGATTAAGTTTCCTAGACAGGGCTATGCATTCTCTTATATCCTACATATGTTATATAACCATATCTTTTAGTAGCCTAACGCTTCCTATGTATCTTGATCGTCTTGGTAAACTGTTCACAACATTTGGCAAATGTTGCCCAAAAACACAACAAGCGATCTGCCTGAATGCATTTTCAGCAATGAAGTCAATATTGTCACTGTACTCTGATGTCTTCCTAAATCAGAAAAAGAGAACATTCTGGCCCTTTGCCAGTAACATTTAGACAGGTCAAGAGGGCATTGGCCTATCATTGTTATTAGTGTGTTATTATCTTTATCCTGTATGTTCCCCATGATGCTGCTAAATAAAAACATTTGAAACAGAAGGTCCCTCATATAAATATTTGAGAAGCAATGCATTTCTCTCTGATTTTGTCCTACATGAGGGATAAGACCATTTGACAAGCTCTTGTTTATGTTTTATTATCTGACAGAGCCTTGATGGTGACTTGTATGACCAAATCAGAGAACACTTCACTCTGCTTTGCTGCACAGAGATTGACACCAGCCAGTCTACACATTCTGATTTTAGCAAGATCCGCGAGAACTCCACCCAGGTGAGGCAATGCGTGGGATCCACTTTAGCTTTTCTCATCGTAAAATCCTTGCACAGACATTAGATCTTCTGTTATCCACAGAGCTGTGACATTCCACACGTGCACACAGCTTATGAAGGCCCTACAGGACGTTCACTGTTCTTGTAGGATTTAGTCAGACAGGGGGTTTGTTTGTTTCTCCTGACAGGTGACTAGAGAACAGAACATCCAGATCTTTCTCCAGGAGTCTCCGGCCTTCACAAGAACTGCCGAATTTCACTTCCAGGTTGCCTCCAATGACAAGGTATGGCTCGCTGTGACATCAACCTCCTTGGTAACCATTTAAAAAGCATTATATACTGGGTGGTTTGAACTCTGACTGCTGCTTGGCTGAACGGGTATGACATAACATAACGTTTTACTGTGCTAATTAAATTGGCAACATGTTAATTTAATTAACCAGTGCTAATTAAATTGGTAAGGAGTTTATGGTATATTAACAGTAGACTACTGTTGCCAATAAATCTAAGCAATGCATTGTGCCTAAAAACAGCTCTTAGTCATGGTGTATTGGCCATATAACACATACCACTTACATATAAGAAACGTATTGGAATAAAAAAATTCCAATGTAAAATGTTGACTCTTTGATCGCAGTCCTTTGTGTGAGATCCTAGGTTCACTTCTTTTGTTCTTCATCAAGGTATTCGTTCTGAAGCAGCAGAGCCACAGTGATGAAGGGGAGAGCTGTTTGGACAAGGAGGCGCGCAAGCTGTCCTCTAAGGCTGCCAAAGACTACAAGATCATCATGCACGGGGAGAGGGTAGGTATTGGCTGAGACAGCTCCGTTCACCACTGGCATGGACAGATTGTTTTCCACTAGGCTGACCTTGAGGAACCCCTGTCTGCCCTACCTCAAAGGCCCTGCAGATGCTGGAGAGACGTTTCAAACTGCTGTCAGAAGACACGGGAGTCAGTGTGGAGCAGAAGATGATGGAGGTGAAAGAGAGTGTGAGGAAAGCACAGGTAGGACTTTGACGAGACCAATGCTACAACGGCCAGGATCCTATTCGATCCTGGTGTACCAGGTAATCGGAGATGATAAGACAGGCAGTCACTAACCAGGCTTAATAAAGCCATTGGTGTACCAGGAAATCAGAGTCGATGAGACAGGATAAGACAGGAGTGTGATGATCAAGTGTTACAAAACAGAGGTTGGGTGTAAAAACAGTGTAGCCAATAGTTTGTTAACATGCAGATAATATGATCGTAAAAGGATACTACTTACATCCAGGCCAGATGCCACTGTGGACTACAACCTTGCTGTGCTGTTTAACATATCAGGTGAAAATGGATATCTGAGTTCTAATCGTGTGTGAGGCGTGGCTGTTGAAGGAATAATGTTGCGTAACATCAGCCTGGTTTAGGGTACCTGTTGAAGGAATAATGTTGAGTAACATCAGCCTGGTTTAGGGTACCTGTTGAAGGAATAATGTTGAGTAACATCAGCCTGGTTTATGGTATCTGTAGAAGGAATAATGTTTAGTAACATCAGCCTGGTTTAGGGTACCTGTTGGAGGAATAATGTTGAGTAACATCAGCCTGGTTTAGGGTACCTGTTGAAGGAATAATGTTGAGTAACATCAGCCTGGTTTATGGTAACTGTAGAAGGAATAATGTTGAGTAACATCAGCCTGGTTCATGGTACCTGTAGAAGGAATAATGTTGAGTAACAACAGCCTGGTTTAGGGTACCTGTTGAAGGAATAATGCTGAGTAACATCAGCCTGGTTTGGGGTACCTGTTGAAGAAATAATGTTGAGTAACATCAGCCTGGTTTAGGGTACCTGTTGAAGGAATAATGCTGAGTAACATCAGCCTGGTTTAGGGTACCTGTTGAAGGAATAATGCTGAGTAACAACAGCCTGATTTGGGGTACCTGTCAGAGATGTGATGGAGGGGTGACTGGGTGTGTCCAGGTAAGCCGGGTGAAAGCGGAGTCCAAGCTGGCGCTGCTGGCCTCGGCGGGGGTGGACGTGGAGCACTGGGTAAGCAGTGCCATGGCCCAGGCAGACGAGGAGCTGGAGACAGACAGGAGGCTGAGTGAAGCACGGATCTCCAATGGAGAAATCTCTGAGGAAGAGTTTGAGTTCTCAGACTTGGACAACTACGATGAAGATGGTGACACTTTCATTGATTCAGCTTCATGCTCGGTGCCTTCCTCATACCCCTTGGCCTGCAGGGTTCTCTACAGCTATCAGGTCAACATATCAGAATTTTTACATTTCTGAAATGTCAGTATTACACAGACCTTTCTCATGTGTTAATGCTTGTAATTGGCTTGCCTATCTTCCTGCAGGCCTGCCAAGGAGATGAGCTGTCAATCACAGAGGGAGAGGAGCTTGAGGTGATAGAAGATGGAGACATGGAGGACTGGCTAAAGGTAGAGGATGACACGTAACTCTCTGATACCTACTCCAAGTTTATTCCACGCATGGCTCTGGTCAAAAGGAGTAACTGGGTGCCATTGGGATCAAACTTGTGTCTCATTGTACAGCCCCATTTACTGTAGCAGTCAAACGGTCCTCCTCACTGACTACAGCGCATCTGCCCTCTCTAGCTAACACCTGTGGTCTTGCCACTTCCTCTTTCTTCTCAACATTAAGTGAACAAACTACTGGTCTTTCTGTGTAAGAGCAAGAGGCATTAAGTCTCAACTTCACTTGTGTATCTATAACTGTTCTAAAAAAAACCCAATAAGGCCATGATTAAATGACCATAATACTATCTTTCTTAATACACACTGACACTGTCCTTTAACCTCCCGGTTTTGTTGACTAAATGTCCAAATACAGCCATACTTTTGATCCTTTCTAACTTTGTGCTGGTCTGCAGGCCCGTAATACAGCAGGTCAGGTTGGATATGTCCCTGAGAGGTACGTGCAGTTCCTGTGGTCACCAGAAGAGGGCGCCTCCTCCTGCCTGGTGCTGGGCTTGCCTGCTCCCCAGCTGGACTGGTCCTTCAACAGCTCAGGCTCGTCATCCGAACACTCAAAGAGGGAGCAGGGACGCTCCCCTCACTCTGGGGGTTAGTAGGGCCTCTCTGTTTTAAGATCACCGCTCAACAATAACCAGAAATCCAGTTCCTCTTTCCCACCTCTGAATGTTTGTGTGCTAATTTATACCATAGGTACCAGTTTTTGATTGATATAGTCTTGCCTTTGTCTTATTAATCATTAGCAATATAGACAGCAAGTGCTTTTATTGACTCCTTGATGTCAGAGTCTGGGCACCCACTGTGATCAGGTCTGACAGGGACTTTCTGTAGTAATACCAGTCTGATGTCTTTGTTTGGGTTGGTTTTGTTTGATGTTTCAGGTCTGATGTTTGTGTCTTTGGGTCTGTTCTGTTTGGTGGTTTATGTCAGATGTCTGTGTGTTTGGGTCTGTTCTGTTA
>JACXGI010019842.1:0-11715 GCA_016801175.1 Esox masquinongy | reverse complement strand
GTTAGGTCTGGTTTTGGGGAAGTCTCTTCAGGCATGTCTTTAGGGATGATGGTTTGGTCTGGTTTGGGTGAAGTTTGTTCTTTCAGAGTGAAGGTTGATTCTGGTTTGGATGTTTCTTCAGAAAGAGGGATGTTGATGTCTGGCTTGGTGGAATTGTCTTCATCAGGTGTGTCTGTTGGGTCCAGTTTAGATGTTTCTTCTTCACATGTAATGCTTGGGACTGTTTTGGCAGAAGATTCTTCTTTAGGGGTGGTTGTATTATCTGGTTTGGTAGAAGTGTCTTCTTTTGGAGTGATGGTTGAGTCTGGTTTTGATGTTTCTTGTATAGGGGTGATGCTATGATCTGGTTTAGGGGATGTCTTGTCCTTGGGGATAATCATTGGGTCTGGTTTTAATAATATTTCTGTTGAGCCATTATCTGTTGGCTTATGGAAAGCCTCCTCTTGGGTTGACACAGGACTCACTTCCTCTTTAGGTTGGCCTGACTCCCTGCATACCTTTTGATCAGGTTTATGGTCCATTGCTGGGGCATCCTGCAGATTTACTTCTTTTTTCTCATTTAATTGGTTTTCTTTTCTGTCTTCCTCTGACACTTTTGTGGGCTCTTTGGGGACATCCTCTTTGCAGACCTGTGGTTGGTCATTTATTGAAATTTCTGTTTTGCTGTCCTCTGACTGTGACGTTTTGGGTTCTGTGGAGATGTCAAGCTCTAGGGAAACATCTTGTTGGGACTTCTCATGTTTTGGGCTGTCATCTATTTTCGCCTTCCCCTCATCCTTTATCTCATTGTCCAGCTCATCTGATATATCCAGTTTGTCCTTCTGTCCCTGATTTGTGACCTCAGCTGAGCTGACTTTTACTTTAATTGTATATGGCTCATCCTCCTTTTCCTCCTTTCTGTCATCTTCATCCTCTCCATTTTCTCCTTCACTGGGACTAACTCCATTTACCTCAGGCTCTTTTCCCTGTTTAAAAGCCATTTTACCTCCATATTCCTCTTTCTCTTCATCCTCCTCTTCCACCCTCCTGTCAGCTTTATCACTTTTCTCTGGCCTCACCTCTCCTTGCTCTTCTCTCTGTCCATCTACTCTGGCCACCTCCTTAGAACCTGTCTCCTCAAACTCTGACATTTCCACCTCGGTGGTGGTCTCAGTGATGATCTCCTCTACAAACTTTTGGGGTTCAGACCTGCGTGTGGGGCCTCCATGCCTGGCCAGCTGAGGCAGGGTGTAGACAGGTGACTTTCGGTAGACGTAGGGTATGGTGGACAGACGGGATTCCTCACCGTCCAGGAGTTTCCTATTTAAAGGAGACAGAGAGGCTGTTATGTGTTATTACTGTCACAACTACAGTATGGCCTAATGTTTTTTGTTTTTTTACACTTTTTTAAATGGTAAGTTAAATGAGAACACATTGCCATTTACAACAAGAACCTGGGAACAATTAGGTTTAACTGCCATATTCATATCTTTTCAATTTGCCAGCTAAGGGATTTGAAACAGCAATCATTCGATTACTAGTTCGATGTTCTAATCGCTAGGCTACTCGCCACCCCTAGTGTGAATGTGTCTATATAGTATAGTATATCCATATTTTGGCATTATTTGTTGTGTATCATGGTGTGTTTATTTGTTGGTGAAATATGAAATCTGATTTTTTATTGATGAACAATAAAAAAAAATCTTAGTTAAACATATTGTTTACTGTAGCATTTTATGTTGTTTTTCATTCTAAAGCAGCAATAAGTTACATTCATTCAGTTAAAATGAAATCTGTTTTTCTGGTTATCCCTGGGAATAGACTCCAAAACATGTACAGTATTTTTCTAACAAAACTACATGTAAATCCTTTAATCACGGTCCAAAAAGTCTGTGTTTTAGCCTAATTTAGTAGGTGAGACATTGTTTAGGTAGCTTACCTATAAGAGAGAATCTCCACATCCAAAGCTATTTTGACATTCAGCAGGTCCTGGTATTCTCTGAGATGGCCAGACATGTCTAGCTTAGCATTGGTCAGCTCATTCTCCAGCGCCCTGACAGTGTCCTGCACAGAGAAGCAAAGCACACAAATATAAACAGTCTTGTATGCTACATCAGCTGGTGTGGATGGAATAATACCCTGTCCTGTAGATTAGTGAATTGGGATTGGCAACGAGAAAGGCTGAAAGCAACCTATACTAGGCCATTCTCTACATTTTAAAGTTTGAATAGAATTTTAAGTTTAAACTAGTTATGACCGAATGTATAACAATTCAAGTCTATGGCCTTTGAAATGCACTGGGATTTAAGCACATTTAGTTGTAGCATGCAAACTAACAGTAATTATTTTCAAGGAAACTGGAGTGTCAGCCTTCATGCTTTAAAATGGCTTGGCCTTGGTAGCTTTTACATTTCCACCAAAACATATTCTAGTAGTGTAATTAACAAACAACTTCCATGCCGTGCAAAAATTCTGGTTAATGTTTATAGATAGACATGTTTATAGATAGATCTCTAGCCACCTTGCATAACTTCTGCATTTCCCTACATTTTTTAAGTTCCCTACCGTTGTCTGTTATTCAAGTACCCCACCTTATGGATTTGGTTGATTTTAGGAATAATTTAATGAAGGCACAATGCACAGGTTGGGACCAACCATCCATCAGGAATGCTACTATTTGCAGGCCCCCTCCTGAACTCCATTCTAACCACATTTTGTCATAAACATCAATGGATAATAACTTGACAAGCTAAGATGTGATTCAGTGTGGATTCAAATGCCTGCTGACCCAGCAGCTCTCCAGATAAGAGATTTCTATACATTAGCCTGAGGTAGTAGTTGTAGTACTTGGTGCCTTGCTCAAGGGCAAAATGGCAGGAGATACTACTATGGTGGTACTATGAGATCGGAGTCCAGTAACCTTCTTTTTAGATTTATATGGGATACAAGTAGATGCTACCAGGTATTGCAATAATTTGAAAGCCAACATTAAACATTCTTGACACATCCTGGTCTAATGGGCTGACACGGAAAAAGACAGCTTCCACATCTATACCATGCAAAGCCGTGCACTGTCCGTAGCTTACTATAAAACATGATATGCTTTCAACATAATACACTGCTTACTTAACAGAAAATGGTTTATTTTTGGGCCAAATTTGGACATTTTCTAAAATTGCAATTAATCGTGATTAACTACAGAAGATAAAATTAATTAACTATTTTAATTGTTTAACAGCACTAGTTAGAATGATTTCTGAACTAAGCACAACTACTATTTAAAGGCAAAAACAAATCCACAACCTACCTGATAATGAATAATTTCTTCATAGTGACGCTCTTCCAGCTCATGTATTTGTTTTTCCAGGGCATCTTTTGTTCCTTTTGCGCAGTCCAATTCAATGTTCTTCCCTTGGAGTTGCCTTCTGTTCTCCTGGATCTCCTGCTGGGTCTTCTTCAGCGCCTCTCTGTTGCTTTCTGCCTCTTTGGTCAACTTTGTAAACTGGACGCGGAAGCCCTCCTCGGCCTGCCGGATGTCGGAGGCGGCGTGACCTTCCAGCTGCTTCCTGATGTCCCGGAGAGCCGCAGTGATGTCAGGTTTGCCAAAACCGCACGCCTCAACCGTCACCTGAGCCTCTTGGATCTGAGCCAGCATCTCCGACACCTCGTCCTCATGGTTCTTCTTCAGAAAGTGGATCTCTTCCACCAGAGTCTGCGCTTTCTTGTCCAGCTGAAGTTTGCCCTGGTATGCTTCATTGGCATCCTTTTTCAGCGCCAGGATTCTGTTCTCTGCATTCGATCGATCCCGAGCCTCATGTTCGTATTTGTCTCTCAACGTGAAGAAGTCTTCCTCCAGGCTCTGATGTTCTATCTCAATCTGACGCGTCTCAAGTGTGATGTCATTAACTTGTTTTCTAAGACCTCTAAGCTCCGGCTCAAACATCTGGGCCAGAGACGCAGGAGTCTGTGCCTTCCGTTTTATTTCCTCAATTTCCTTCTCAAGCGATTCATTTTGATGCTCCAAATGACGCACCTTCTCTATAAACCCGGCGAAACGATCATTCAGTCCATGGAGCAGTTCTTTTTCATTCATTTTTGTCAACACCCCGGTTAATGTATTTGACAAATCTAGAAAGCTGTCTGATGATTTTGAAACTGATGCAAACTCCCTCTTTGTTGTCTCTGCATATTCACTGTCCTCAGTTGACTCAAAGACAACTCTCCTGGGTGTCGAGAGAGATCTGGTGAGTTTAGATTGATATTGAGAATATTCAGCTTGACTTCCCCGATGTGGAGAACCCAACCTGTGCTCCATACTGTGGCTCATATTGCCTCTCTAGACTGAGCCGAACTGGAGTGTAGGCTAACCAGCGCTGCTCTTATCTTTTATACCCCCTCTGACTGCTCACGCTGCGGAATGGAACTGTCCATAGTGCTGAAAATATATAGAATCAGCTGTAGGCTTGACTGCATTCCAACTCCTTTCCCCACTGGTCCCTCTCTCTGTATCCCTCTCCTTCGTTGTTATATTGCATATAGCGGTGGCATAGGCCTATAACAGGGACTTCACTTCCAAACATTTGTTTAGATTTTGTACATAATATTATGAAATGTAGCTGCACTATTTTTTGCTGAGTGTAACTAACTTGTTATTTAACCCTATGCATAATACTATTATCACAAAATTGTTTTCAAGAATGACCCTAGCCATGTAGATAGTTTTAAGCAATGCAATTTCTCAGTCAAGGTTTTACAGTTTTTCTTGACTGCTAGGAAAACTGGGGTCAAGTTGATCAGTTAGTCATTTCAAATTACTTTCATGCAAAGTAAATGCTAAGGTCATTTTTACCAAAAATTAAAAGTTATATCAAAACACCATATTTGCGCACAAGGGAAGTTTTTTTTCTTCAACTAATTACATGGATTTTAAAGATAATTGGTTGCACCACAGTTCATTGAGGTGTGCCACAGCAAAGAGGATTATTAATTATATATCACCCTGTCATACTGGTAAGCATATGGTAATGTTCATGTATTTGCCTGCTTGGCATGTAGAAAACGTAAGTGCTTACAGTAAAGTTGCCATGTAAGTTGCCATGTAATATGGTGAAACCATATTTGTTTTCGTGGTATGATGGATTATCTTCAACATGGCGTTTACCTGTCATATCTTTTCTAGTTACATATTATGGGTGCATTGCGTGATGGTACCAGGCAAAAGAAATGCCCAATAGCACTTTGATTGTGATTAGTGTACCCAGGAACACAACATCACATGGGCATGATCGACATTTATGTTTAAAAAGTTCTATTGTCTTATGAAAAAATGATCATGCTCATGGGTAGGCAGGAAACGAGGCACAGAGCTATAAAACATTCCTCTTATTTGTCTTCTTCCAAACATTACAAAAACAAAGGTGCGCCACCAACCAAGACCTGTAGTTTCACACAGCACACACAAATAAAGATCCACTCTGACAGGAGAAACACCTAAACGTAAATAGGATCCCCAGTTAGAGGCAACGTTGTGCAGCTTCCTCTTATTGGGATAACCAAAACTGCAGCGCCTAGAGGCACCTCTGCTGTCAGGCTCTGACTATCACCCAAGGCACATAGAGATGCCTAGAGGCACCTCCATTGTCAAGACCTGACAAAAATTGTCTTCTAAAAGGTATTACTATAACCATTTTGTTAGGGAAGCGGTATCTATGTTCGCTATGAATGCTGGCACTGATATTTTATAAATACAGAAGAAGTTGATTCTATTACAAAATTTGGTCTTTGTAGATTGTGTTGCTAATGTATTATTTTTATTATGCAAATGGTAACCTGTGGTGAAATTCCACTTCAAGGAGCTACTTCCTGTGCTTGGACTGCCTAAGTTGAACATAATAACTTGCTCCATATCTCCCAGAAGTGTACCAAACTTAATAATGTGGCAGTGATTTAACCTGCTTTTTAAAAAAACAAACCTTGGTCCTGTTAAATTAAATAATTATTGGCTGATACAAAACCTCCCATTCCTTTAAAAAAAATGTAGAAAAAGATATTTCTCAGCAATTCACTGCCTTCCTGAAGAAAAATAATTTTTACAACATTCTCCTGTCTGGTTTTAGATCCCATCATAATACTAAGACTGCAATCGTAAAGGTGGTAAATTACCTTTTAATGACATTAGACCCAGGTTCAATGTCCGGCCTTCAGTTCAACATCATTGATCACTCCCTTCTTATGGAGAGATTGGAATTCCATATTGTCTTCCCATGGTTGGTGTCCCTTTCATGTCTGGTCCTTTGCAAAGTGCTAATACATTGATTGGTTTGATTGATTCAGTTATGTAGACAAACCTTTTTTTTGATTCCACACACTAACAACGTAAGTCTCTGTCCTCGTCACATATATGATTTTACTTTTGAGATGAACAAATCGTTTTCTCGCAACACTTATGCCACAGTGTAGCTGAATGCGCTATGTATTATTCAATTTTTGTTGTTTGGTTTTGTAAAAGATACAGATATTAAGACTACTGATAAGAAATATGTATGGAAATGACATTGAACAAGATCAGAAATAATAACAAGATGCTATGCTGTTTAATAACTTTATACATGGGGAGTAATCCATCTAACCCATCTAATAAACATGTTTTCAAAGAAATTAACCTCCTGGTGTATAGGCTACTGATTTAGCTCTGACTCTGACAGTGGGTAAACTTTTTGAGTTTAAAAAGCAAATTTCACATGTATACATGTATTGTACCCACTGAAAATGGGCTATTTAGACCCGGTGTTCATGTTTAGGGCATCCGCAACAAATTACAATTGGTTTGAGCTACAATCAGCATGAGTCAACATGAGTCAGCATGGGTCAGCATGAGTTAGTGTTTGATGGCCAAGGTAAGTCCATCCCCAACAGTGAGCATGCTCAGATCGATTCTCTGGTCCGTGTGGAGTTTCTTGTTGAGCTTGTCCAGAGCCTGGGATGTCAAGTCATCAGGAGAAGGGTTCACCACTTTACCACCCCACAGAACCTGGGAGGACATAGGAGAGTGGTGGTCAGAGATACAGGGGTGTTAGATGTGAGTGGAGCTGTGGAGGATAGAGCCAAGCGAGGCATATCAAGGGAAATGAGTGAGATGGTTAGATTGACAGATGAGTGAAGGGGTCTGATAGACAACCACCGTCCCTCCACTTCATCCGACTGTTGTTTGTGAATGAATTCTTGCAATTTGTATTATTATTATTTTTTTTCTTCCTTCTAGCACCCACTTTGCTGATAGCTACTTCACTGAGCAAGGTGAACCTACTGTGCTGTATGGTTGTGAGGTGAGGCGAAGGCGAGACAAGTGAGGACAGAGGCTCAAACGGAGTTCAGGGGTGATGGGGAAATACATCTTTTCCATCCAGGCCTATCTTTAAATGCATCTTGATCAAGTGTGCATGCTGGAGCTCTTTTTTTGTAGGAAAAGTTTGTGCATAAGCTACTCACATTATCGATGGCAATGATTCCCCCTGGTCTCACAAGCTCAAGAGACTTTTCATAATATTGGTCATAGCTCCTTTTATCTGCATCAATGAACACAAAGTCGTAGGTGGCTGATTCCCCAGCAGCTATAAGCTCATCTAGGACAGAAATAGAAGTTGAAAATATTTTAACAGTACCTTAATATACTCTTATTTGGGTTTGTTAAAGTCACCTACCCAAGGTTTTTAGACAAGTTTGAAGACGAACATTTATTTTATCCTTGACGTTTGCCTGAAAAAAAAGGATGTAAAGGATGATTAGTTGCCTGTCTTTCATTGTTTAGGCTTCCCTATTGGGGTAAAGTAAATAAAATGTTGATTTGTTTCAAGTTTAGAAGCTGACTATACAAAGCACTTGTCTCTGTAATTATTCAGCATTGTGAATATTAGCATTTTCACTGTTGGGTTTGGAGTAGGCCATCAACATCATTAAAGAGAACAACATTCTCTGCTGCTTAGCTATGCACCTTTTTGTCCAAAAGCATCAGTACAGCAAATATCTGACTTCTGTCAGTCAGATTACAAGTGCTGTGGGTGGAGAAATGAAGCCATCGGCAAAGGAGACGAAGTCCAAAAATCAATGTCTCTGAACTTCAGTGGGTTGAAAGGGTTTATATCACAGGTTGCACAAGTTACACAGTTTGGGAAGCTTGTTTTTTTTTACCAAACATTTCACCTCTATAATGAATTGTATGCGTCTCTCACATATAGAGTACTTTTACAATCATACAGTAACCAAAATAGTGTTAAACAAATCAAAATACATTTATATTTTAGATTCTTCAAAGTAGCCACCTTTTGCTTTGATGACAGCTTTGCACACTCTTAGAATTCTCTCAGCCTGTTTCATGAGGTAGTCACATGGAATGCTTATCCAACAGTCATGAAAGAGTTCCCACACATGCATAGCACTTTTTGGCTGCTTTTCCTTCACTCTGTGGCCCGACTCAACCCAAATAGCCCGTAGACAGCCTGGAGGTGTGTTTTGTGTATTTGTCCTATTGAAAAACAAATGATAGTTTACCATAGCACAAACAAGTGTGTGCTATTGTAGGTGTGCTGGTTGGGTGTGCCTTGAATTCTAAATAAATCGCAGACAGTGTCACCAGCAAAACGCCTCCTCCTCCATGCTTCACGATGGGATCCACACATTTAGTCATCATCCATACACCCACTCTGTGTCTCACAAAGACAGTGTTTGGAACCAAATATCTCAAACTGGACATCAAAGGACACATTTCCAGCGGTCTAATGTGCATTTCTCGTGTTCCTTAGTCAAAACATGTCTCTTCTCATTGGTGCCCTTCAATTGTAATTTCTTTGCAGCCATTCGACCATAAAGCCCTGGTTCATGCAATCTCCTCTGAACAGTTGATGTTGAAATGTGTCTGTTACTTGAACTCTGTGAAGTATTTTTTTGGGCTGCTATCTGAGGTGCAGTTAATAGATGAGTTCTGAGGCTGGTAACTATAATGAACTTTTCCTCTGCAGCAGAGATAACCCTGGGTCTTCTTTTCCTGTGTCGGTTCTCATGAGAACCTGTTTCATCATAGCGCTTGGTGGTTTTTGCAACTGCATTTGAAGAAACCTCCTGAAATGTTTCAGATTGACTGACCTTAATGTCTTAAAGTATTGATGGACAATTGTTTCTCTGCTTATATGATCTGTTCTTTCCATAATATGGAATACTACAGTACAGACATAATGATGGTCTTCTGTATACCAACCCTACCTTGTCACCCTCTGTACACTCACCCTAACGCAGGAAAGAAATTCAACACATTTCCACCACCTTTTAACGCGTCACACTTGTTAATTGAAATGCATTCCAGATGACAACTCATGAAGGTGGTTGAGAGAATGCAAAGAGTATGCAAAGCTGTCATCAAGGCAAAGGGTGGATACATTTAAGAACGTATAATATGAAATCTATTTTGATCTGTAACACTTTTTTGGTTTCTACATGATTCCACATTATTTTATAGTTCCATAGAAATACCCATGAATAGGTAGATGTGTACAAACCTTTGACTGGCACTGTGTGTGTGTGTGGATATGTATATACAGTGTATGTATGTGTGTTTGTGTGTGCGTGTATATATATATATATATATATATATATATATATATATATATATACCGATCAGCCATAACATTATGACCATTAACAGATGAAGTGAATAACACTGATAATCTTGTTATCATGGCACCTGTCAGTGGGTGGGATATATTAGGCAGCAAGTGAACATTCTGTCCTCAAAGTTGATGTGTTAGAAGTAGGAAAAATGGGCAAGCGTAAGGATTTGAGTGATTTTGACAAGGGCAAAATTGTGATAGGGAGACGACTGGGTCAGAGCATCTCCAAAACTGCAGCCCTTGTGGGGTGTTCCCGGTCTGCAGTGGTCAGTACCTATCAAAAGTGGCCAAAGGAAGGAAAAGCGGTGAACCGACGACAGGGTCATGGCTGGCCAAGGCTCACTGATGCACGTGGGGAGTGAAGGCTGGCCCGTGTGGTCCGATCCAACAGACGAGCTACTGTAGCTCAAAATGCTGAAAATGTAATGCTTACAGATAAAAAGGTGTCAGAACACACAGTGCATTGCAATTTGTTGCGTATGGTGTGCATAGCCGCAGACCAGTCAAAGTGCCCATGCTGACACCTGTCCACTGCCGAAAGCGCCTACAATGGGCACATGAGCATCAGAACTGGACCATGGAGCAATAGAAGAAGGTGGCCTGGTCTGATGAATCATGTTTTCTTCTACATCACGTGGATGGACGGGTGCGTGTGTGTCGCTTACCTGGAGAACACATGGCACCAGGATGCAGTATGGGAAGGAGACAAGCTGGCGGAGGCTGTGTGATGTTTTGGGCAATGTTCTGCTGGGAAACCTTGGGTCCTGCCATTCATGCGGATCTTACTTTGACACGTACCACCTACCTAAGCATTGTTGCAGACCATGTACACCCTTTCATGGCAACGGTATTCCCTGATGGCATTGGTCTCTTTCAGCAGGATAATGCGCCCTGCCACAAAACAAAAATTGTTCAGGAATGGTTTGAGGAACACAACAACAAGTTCAAGGAGTTGACTTGGCCTCCAAATTCCCCAGATCTCAATCCAATCGAGCATCTGTGGGACGTGCTGGACAAATAAGTCTGATCCATGGAGGCCCCACCTCGCAACTTAGAGGACTTAAAGGATCTGCTGCTAAAGTCCTGGTGCCAGATACCACAGCACACCTTCAGAGGTCTAGTGGAGTCCGTGCCTTGATGGGCAGGGCGGCAAAACTGGGACCTACACAATATTAGGCAGGTGGTCATAATGTTATGGCTGATCGGTATATACAGGTGCTGATCATATAATTAGAATATCATCAAAAAGTTGATTTATTTCAGTATTTCCATTCAAAAAGTGAAACTTGTATAATGTATACATTCATTCCACACAGACTGATATATTTTTAATTGTTTATTTCTTTTAATTTTGATGATTATAACTGACAACTAATGAAAACCCCAAATTCAGTATCTCAGAAAATTTGAATATTGTGAAAAGGTTCAATATTGTAGACACCTGGTGCCACACTCTAATCAGCTAATTAACTCAAAACACCTGCAAAGGCCTTTAAATGGTCTCTCAGTCTAGTTGTGTAGACTACACAATCATCTGGAAGACTGCTGACTTGACAGCTGTCCAAAAGACGACCATTGACACCTTGCACAAGGAGGGCAAGACACAAAAGGTCATTGCTAAAGAGGTTGGCTGTTCACAGAGCTCTGTGTCCAAGCATATTAATAGAGAGGCGAAGGGAAGGAAAAGATGTGGTAGAAAAAAGTGTACAAGCAATAGAGATAACCGCACCCTGGAGAGGATTGTGAAACAAAACGCATTCAAAAATGTGGGGAGATTCACAAAGAGTGGACTGCAGCTGGAGTCAGTGCTTCAAGAACCACCACACACAGACGTATGCAAGACATGGGTTTCAGCTGTCGGATTCCTTGTGTCAAGCTACTCTTGAACAAGACACAGCGTCAGAAGCGTCTCGCCTGGGCTAAAGACAAAAAGGACTGGACTGCTGCTGAGTGGTCCAAAGTTATGTTCTCTGATGAAAGTAAATTTTGCATTTCCTTTGGAAATCAAGGTCCCAGAGTCTGGAGGAAGAGAGGAGAGGCACAGAATCCACTTTGCTTGAAGTCCAGTGTAAAGTTT
>JACXGI010019841.1:0-11752 GCA_016801175.1 Esox masquinongy | reverse complement strand
ACACACACACACACACACACACACACACACACACACACACACACACACACACACACACACACACACACACACACACACACACACACACACACACACACACACACACACACACACACCTTAGAGAGAGGAGGTCCGTCCAGGTTTGATTCTCTCCAGTTGGTGTTCGGCACCAAAGGTCTCTGCCACTCAGACTCTGCAACACAAAGTCCTGTTTGTTGACATTTTATTGAACTGCTAGCGTGATCAATATTACAACCCCCCCCCCTTTCAATGTGCAACAGACCAAAACAAATCCAAGTGACAGATTGAGTCAGTCATTTTGTATCAGGTACAGCCAGAGGACAGAGAAGTGGTTTTATTTTACCAGGAGACCCCAAAAGCAGATCTTCATACCAAAGCTGAGATCAGAGTGCTGAGCCATGCTTATCAGCATGATCAAAACATTTGGCCATATCATGTTATGGTTTCATTTCCAAAGTTCTGTAGAATTCAAACTGTTGGTATTTTCAATATTCACTTCCAGAAATAAACTCATCAGGCAAAACTGGTTCTTCATTATACCAGACAGGTGAGTGTAGCACACTGGAAAGAATCATCCCCATTCAGCAGCCGAAATAAAACGGATGTCACATATCCTGTGGTGCAGGGCCCCCGATCCAAACTGAAGACAATTAAGAAACGGACAAAAAACTGGTGAATAAAAAACAGATAAACCTCAGCTTCGTTATCGCAAATGTTGCACAGTCTGAGAGCCCCAAAAACAATGTTCCCACTATAGAGAATCAGATTGGCACAGATATTTCATTTATACTTAAATAACTGAACATAAATCACCACCAACCAACCAATCTATATTAATGGGGAACTTGTGGCGATTAACAGAAGCCTAATTTCACTGATGAATATATACAGTATGTACAGCTCCGGGAAAAATTAAGAGACCACTGCACCTTTTTCTTTCCTTTCCAAAAAAGTTGAAAAGGAAGGTTTTTAGTGAGGAACAGAAGGGTTAAAATTAAGAGACCACCGCAAATTGAACGCTTCTGTTCCTCACTTAAAACCTTAATTTTCGACTTTTTTGGAAAGGATAGAAAAAGGTGCAGTGGTCTCTTAATTTTTTCCGGAGCTGTTATTACTGTACAGTACTTCCTAAAAGCATTCAGACACCTACGTAACACCTACTGTCATTTAAATACAGTGAGGTAAAAAATTATTTGATACCCTGCTGATTTTGTACGTTTGCCCACTGAGAAAGAAATGATCAGTCTATAATTTTAATGGTAGGTTTATTTGAACAGTGAGAGACAGAATAACAACAAAAAAATCCAGAAAAACGCATGTCAAAAATGTTATAAATTTGCATTTTAATGAGTGAAATAAGTATTTGATCTCCTCTCAATCAGAAAGATTTCTGGCTCCCAGGTGTCTTTTAT
The DNA here is from genome assembly GCA_016801175.1 of Esox masquinongy. NCBI lineage: Eukaryota > Metazoa > Chordata > Actinopteri > Esociformes > Esocidae > Esox > Esox masquinongy. Next base: position 10,319 of record JACXGI010019841.1, on the reverse strand, counting down.
ACAGGTAACGAGCTGAGATTCGGAGCACACTCTTAAAGGGAGTGCTCCTAATCTCAGCTTGTTACCTGTATAAAAGGCACCTGTCCACACAAGCAATCAATCAATCAGATTCCAAACTCTGCACCAAGACCAAAGAGCTGTCCAAGGATGTCAGGGACAAGACTGTAGACCTACACAAGGCTGGAATGGGCTACAAGACCATCGCCAAGTAGCTTGGTGAGAAGGTGACAACAGTTGGTCCGATTATTCGCAAATGGAAGAAACACAAAAGAACTGTCAATCTCCCTCGGTCTGGGACTCCATGCAAGATCTCACCTCGTGGAGTTGCAATGATCATGAGAACGGTGAGGAATCAGCCCAGAACTACACGGGAGGATCTTGTCAATGATCTCAAGGCAGCTGAGACCATAGTCACCAAGAAAACAATTGGTAACACACTACGCCGTGAAGGACTGAAATCCTGCAGCGCCCGCAAGGTCCCCCTGCTCAAGAAAGCACATGTACAGGCCCGTCTGAAGTTTGCCAATGAACATCTGAATGATTCAGAGGAGAATTGGGTGAAAGTGTTGTGGTCAGAACAGACCAAAATCGACCTCTTTGGCATCAACTCAACTCGCCGTGTTTGGAGGAGGAGGAATGCTGCCTGTGACCCCAAGAACACCATCCCCACCGTCAAACAGGGAGGTGGAAACATTATGCTTTGGGGGTGTTTTTCTGCTAGGGGGACAGGACAACTTCACCGCATGAAAGGGACAATGGACGGGGCCATGTACTGTCAAATCTTGGGTGAGAACCTCCTTCCCTTAGCCAGGGCATTGAAAATGGGTCGTGGATGGGTATTCCAGCATGACAATGACCCAAAACACACGGCCAAGGCAACAAAGGAGTGGCTCAAGAAGAAGCACGTTAAGGTCCTGGAGTGGCCTAGCCAGTCTCCAGACCTTAATCCCATAGAAAAATCTATGGAGGGAGCTGAAGGTTCGAGTTGCCGAACGTCAGCCTCGAAACCTTAATGACTTGGAGAACATCTGCAAAGAGGAGTGGGACAAAATCCCTCCTGAGATGCGTGCAAACCTGGTGGCCAACTACAAGAAACGTCTGACCTCTGTGATTGCCAACAAGGGTTTTGCCACCAAGTACTAGGTCATGTTTTGAAGAGGGGTCGAATACTTATTTCACTCATTAAAATGCAAATCAATTTATAACATGTTTGACATGCGTTTTTATGGATTTTTTTGTTGTTATTCTGTTTCTCACTGTTCAAATAAACCTGCCATTAAAATTATAGACTGATCATTTCTTTGTCAGTGGGCAAACGTACAAAATCAGCAGGGGATCAAATACGTTTTTCCCCTCACTGTAATGTTGTTGTTGGTATTTCAATCAAACAATTAAAATTTTATTTTATTTCCTCCTCTGCATTATTTAAACATAATGCAGGCTTATCAGAGGAGCCTACCAACAAAACCAACTTTGCTGATATGATAACATTTCCACCTAACTTTTGGTTGGCTAGGTTAACATTTTCACCTAGCTTTTGGTTGGCTTGGATAAGATTTTCACCTAGCTTTTGGTTGGCTCAGATAAGATTTTCACCTAGCTTTTGGTTGGCCAAGATAAGATTTTCACCTAGCTTTTGGTTGGCCAGGATAACATTTTCACCTAGCCTTTGGTTGGTTCAGACATATCCCACAGTAGCTTTTATATCATGTTTGATGTAGACCTACCTTCCTTGTGACCATTTTTACATTAGCACTTGACATTAATTGATGAATCTTCACTTGGTTGACTTTAAATAGCATACACTTGTTAGAAATTGTGTAATGGCCCAAGAAGCCTGGTGGTGGAAAGTCGCCATGTTCTGGCCCGGTGGCGCAACCTGCGGCTAGCCTACGGAAGCAGCAGCAGCACCCTGATTGAACACACCTGCAGCCAATTCCTGCTGGTAGGTAGCATAGAAGAACAGCAGCCAGGAGGAGAGGGAAGGGAAGACTGCCTTGCATTTTGTTACATGGTGCATGAGTTAACATTGATGACCACTACCCAGGAGGAAACCTGACCGTTTGTACCTCTTTGGAACTGCTCGAGTCCTTGGCTAGGTTACACCCTTAGAACCACAACTCTATTGTTTCAGGTTGTATGATGCAAATTCAACTTTACAATTCAATTAATTTCTAATACCTTTGAGCTTACAGAGAGTCAGGTTATATAAGCTACCCCCCAATGATTTTTATTCGTACAGTATACAGTAGCTTCTATCAAAATACAAATTCCCCTCTAAGTCATGAACAAGCTTCAACAACATCACGGAATGTATTAACAGCTACTCAAAAGACCGAAATGACAGGATACTCTGACGCACTGAGAGCAATAAAATGGACCAATTACAGCGTAGGCCAACAGCACAGATTGTGCAATGAGAGGAGGAGATTATAGTCTTTCCATTGGTACTGACTCATTCAAACTGTGCCATTTACTGCGTGGGATCCACAAACACTAGCATTAGTTATTTCATGAGGAATACTTTCTAATTTACTGCAGACTGGGCCGTAAGTCCTTATGAGCCGGAAGGAACTCACTTTTCAGTTGTCAACCATGACTGAGATCACAGGCTCCAGCAAAAGTCACTATCAGGAGGCACTACAGCAAGATGAGGCAAGGCAGCCATATTTGACGACTAACCCCTGAAAACCCAGACAGTGTTGAGCATTTGCCTCCCCCTACACTTGTCTAAACATTATGTAGATAATTGTAAGACATTCATTGGTTTTTACTCATCCCAGCTATGCTCATGCAATGTTTCAATTAAGACAATCTGGTTGGCATCTTTTGGAACTCTCTCTCAGGGTAGATTTGCTCAGTGCAGTTATTTCTTAAAGGGAAAACTGGTAAACACAGCACCAGTTTTGTGTACTGCCTGTTTGTTTGTGTTCAGGCCTTACTGTCATAGGTGTGGTGTGGTTTCTTCTCATATGATGACATGTCCAGATCTGTCTCATTCCATTTGGTCGGTGCTTTTGGCCTCTGCATGGCCTCATCTGGAGAGAGAACAAGAGACAGCAAATACACAGCATTTTTTATCCTTGGTTTGGTAGGTTTTTCCCTTATTTACCTGATTAAATAACTAGATATATTATTTAAATATCACTATCAATATTCTTCAGGCAGGGTACAACGACGGCTGAAATTATTAAACTGTTTTATCTAAATTGCACTATAAAGGCTTGGAGATATAATGACATTGCTGTTGCTACATATTTTGCCATAATCATAATTTTGATATATTTACTACAGATGGCAATGTTGTCAATAGCTAAAATTTAAAAGTTAGTCAATTATGTCAATTAAAACAACATGAATTTAGCCAACCAATACATTACTTTTGGTCACAGAAAGACAGGTCTTACACCGGTTGAATAAAGCAGGAACCATGTGCATTCAAGGCCATGTGTTGATTCACATAGAAACGTAAACAATTTATTTGGGGTTTAACATCTAAATTGACAAATGGGTTAGGATTAGGCTCACAGTAACAACGATGACAGTAACAGGGCTGACAATACGCCAGAAACCCCCTTTGTTGTGTGCAACATGGAACAGGAAATGTATAAAAGTATGACCAAAAAAGGTGTGTTATGCTTGACTAAGTTTTCAACCACAAAACACCAGATAATTACCAAAACCTGCACAACCAGCTCTGCTTTTACAGTGGTGACTGCTTGTTCGATGTTATTTTGGGTGTGAAAGAAAACATGAAAATAATAGTTTACCTATCTTAAATCTGATATTAAAACTGAAAGAGTTCAGTTAATTAAACACGGCTGAAGTACAAATGTAAAATAACCACTAATTGCATGACGTTTGTCATTTTCAGAAATTACTTTAATAATATAACTTCTGTGGGGATAAGTGGCATACAAAACCACTAAAAGCTTATTCATGTTAAAAGTCAGATTTAATTGAATTCTCTGTGTGATCTATTGCAAAAAGCGTTTATTTAAGGATGCATTCTGGGATTTCTGGCCATTGGTTGTAAAAGTGCTGCCAATGCGCCCCATGTCATCAAAACCATTCGCTTTCAAACTTGGAATTTCATGGCTAATTGAGGTATGAAAGTGATTCTACTTATTGGTTATGCACAAATAAAAAACATATTATACATCCAGCCCAAAATGGGAGGTTTTAAAAAAAAGTTGTTTATTTGCAAAAGTCCTGGAATTTCCAAAAATGATAGCTGTGTGTTTCATTGTTGTAATAAAAACAGTTTGGTTTAATGATACTGTGGTAGGTGTTTGTTTTAAAGTTATCATGATCCAGTAGCTGTATGTTTTAATGTCATATTTTAAATGTTATCATGATGGCTACACTTTTTAAATGCATGATGATAACTGTGTGTTTTAATATTATAATATATGTAAGCTGTCAATTTGTTTGTTAATGCTATTCAATTTCCCCAACACAAAAGTAATCACAGTGGCTTGTTTTAAGAGTTTTTTTTGTGGGGAGGGGCGATTCAGGGATTCTGTTGATTTAAGGGCTAACATTAATTTGTATTGTTTTAGCTCAATGAATAGTCACAGTAGGTAACTCACTGAAAGGCCCAGTGTTTCGTGGTAGGGTACCGGAGCCTGTTACTTGGCTGAACGACACCGGCGAAGGACTTCGGCCCATTCTCGGGGAAGTCCGGCCTGTGGCGGCTGGGTCAAACGGGGACAGCAGATTGGCCGAGGAGTATGAGGGTTGGAGCATTTCCCGATGTAACTGGTCAAAGCCTGTAAGCGGGGAACTGGGGTTCTGGTTTGGACCCATGTAACTGATTGGTCCTTGTGGGGTGCGGTCGTACCCCATTTGTGACGGAGAAGGAGGCATTCGTCGTGCACTACGAGGGGATTGGTTGGGAGGTGTCATCTGACCGTAGGAGAAGGAGGGGTCAGAACTTACTGAGCGATGGGTGGGAGAGGGGGAGAATTTGTCCCGTCGTACCTGGGGAGGGGTGAGCTGGTGTGGGGAGAAGACAGGGGAGTAGGGCCTGGCCCAACTGCTGGAGATGATGTTATCCGGGTTGGAGCTGGGGGAGTAGGGGCCAGTGCTGCTGATGATTCTGTTGTCTCTCTCAGAGGTTGAGGAGGAGCTGTAGGGAGGGTGGGGTCTTTGTGAGGTCGAGGAGGAGCTGTAGGGAGGCTGGGGTCTTTCTAAGGTTGACGAGGAGCTGTAGGGAGGCTGGGGTCTTTGTGAGGACGAGGAGGAGCTGTAGAGAGGCTGGGGTCTTTCTAAGGTTGACGAGGAGCTGTAGGGAGGCTGGGGTCTTTGTGAGGACGAGGAGGAGCTGTAGAGAGGCTGGGGTCTTTCTAATGTTGAGGAGGAGCTGTAGGGAGGCTGGGGTCTTTCTAAGGTTGAGGAGGAGCTGTAGAGAGGCTGGGGTCTTTCTAAGGTTGAGGAGGAGCTGTAGGGAGGCTGGGTTCTTTCTAAGGTTGACGAGGAGCTGGAGAGAAGCTTGGGTTTTTCTCTGGGGACCACAGAATCAAAGTCCGGCTGTAGAGGAAGAGACCACACATGGCACAGTACTATTACACAGAGGAGTGGATTTACAGTGTGGAATAAGTCACCTCCTTACACTTTTTCACACTTATTTGTGTTAAAATGGGTGATTAAAACAGTACAGTTACAGATGTAACTAGGCATTTTTTCTGTTGATCTTCAGTACCTTAGCCAATTACTGAACTTGAAGAAGAGATCTAACTATAAAAACCAAACAGCTGAGGTCTACGAAGAGCTGAGGCCTACGAAGAGCCGAGGCCTACGAAGAGCCGAGGCCTACGAAGAGCCGAGGCCTACGAAGAGCCGAGGCCTACGAAGAGCTGAGGTGTTTGGACTGTTGAGGTGTAAGAACAGCTAAGGTGTTTGGACTGTTGAGGTGTATGAACAGCTGAGGTGTTTGGACTGTTGAGGTGTATGAACAGCTGAGGTGTATGGACTGTTGAGGTGTATGAACAGCTGAGGTGTTTGGACTGTTGAGGTGTAAGAACAGCTAAGGTGTTTGGACTGTTAAGGTGTAAGAACAGCTAAGGTGTTTGGACTGTTGAGGTGTATGAACAGCTGAGGTGTTTGGACTTTTGAGGTGTATGAACAGCTGAGGTGTATGGACTGTTGAGGTGTATGAACAGCTGAGGTGTTTGGACTGTTGAGGTGTAAGAACAGCTAAGGTGTTTGGACTGTTGAGGTGTATGAACAGCTGAGGTGTGTGTTTACCTTGGCCTCAGGCTGGGTGGTAGGGGAGACCTCACGTAATAAAGAGTTAAACTCCCTGGACAACTCATCCGCCTGGGCCAGTGATGCATTCAGATCCTCATTCATCGTCTGGACTGCATGTTCAACACATACACACCCACAAACACATACACACATTAGAGGAAACGATTGGTGCCTGAATATAAAGTATGTAATAAAAATTACCACATAACATGTTACTATCATAAAATAATATAAATAATGACCACCATTAGGCTGATAGTTTAATCCAAAGAAACTTCAAGTCAAGCATGCATACATTTAAATCCAAGCCACTATCCTGCGTTGCCGGCAGAGCAACAGGACTCCATCCTGTAAGTCATGTATCTGGTATAGGAGGTAGGAAGCGGTAACAGTCATGTATCTGGTATAGGAAGTGGGAGGCCGTAACAGTCATGTATCTGGTATAGGAAGTGGGAGGCCGTAACAGTCATGTATCTGGTATAGGAGGCCGTAACAGTCATGTATCTGGTATAGGAGGCCGTAACAGTCATGTATCTGGTATAGGAGGCCGTAACAGTCATGTATCTGGTATAGGAGGCCGTAACAGTCATGTATCTGGTATAGGAAGCGGTAACAGCCATGTATCTGGTATAGGAAGTGGGAGGCCGTAACAGTCATGTATCTGGTATAGGAGGCCGTAACAGTCATGTATCTGGTATAGGAGGCCGTAACAGTCATGTATCTGGTATAGGAGGTAGGAAGCGGTAACAGCCATGTATGTGGTATAGGAGGTAGGAGGCCGTAACAGTCATGTATCTGGTATAGGAGATAGGAAGCGGTACTCACACAGGATGTTGGTGCTGTAGCTGCTCTGGGAACTCATGGCTGTGGCAGGGGGGTGGAGTCTACTACCTGGATCAACAAACACATGACAAAAGCAAGAAGTCAAGGTCTTTTTACTTATCAGATGCACCGAATAACATAGCATCATTCAGAACAGTGAAATTCTTGTGACATTGCACGTGACATGAGAAATACATAAAGCAAAAATATACATAAGAATAAAAACTGGGAATATGGACAGAATGAATAGAAATCTTGAATATTATAAATATAAGTGTTGTAGTGCCTATAAATGGATACATTAAAATGTGCTAATGTACATTGAATGTACATAGAAAATGACCAGGGCATATGAAGTTATAGACCTTTAAAAAGTAGTATGTTTTTTATGACTTTAATGTGTTTGTTTTCATGCTTATGTGCAATTTTAATATTATTTTATACTCTAATATTTTATTATTGTATATTAAATATTTATAAATATTAATTTGTAAACAAGACTTGAGCATGAATCCCTGCTTAAATAAGACTTAAATAACAAACGACAACAACAAGCGGAGATAAACAAACACATGACAAACATAAGCAGGCCGATCAACTGTCACACACTGACACCATTCAAACTACTGTAGTTTGCTATGATCATTTGGGGTTTTAGAGGAGGTGGCTACTTATGAAACTAGCAGGGGGTAAAACAGGTTTTATAAAATGGTTTATAGCTCATGATAACCACGATGGAAGTCCCACTCAGTTGACTACATTAAAGTGGCAGAACACCTCAACTGTGACATCCCTACTAGAACACGTTACATCTGTTTTTTTATTTAACCTATATTTAACCTGGTTATCCAAGAACCAAATGTCATTTAGAATGACGACCTGGCCAAAATTCATAGAAATGAAAAGACAACATTAATTTAATAAATCAAAAGGATATGGTGCTTACCAGGTGCAATGCTCATATAGCATCTGAGAAAGCTTGTTTTTGAAGGATTTTGTATTGTGTTTCTTAACGATCCACCTGTCTACAACCCTGTTTCCAAAAAGGTTGGGATGCTGCGTAAAATGCAAATAAAAACAGAATGCAATGATGTGCAAATCATTTAATCCCTGTATTTAAATGAAAATACAATGAAGACAACATATCAAATGTTGAATCAGAGAAATGTTATTGTTTTTGGAAAAAATATATGCCCATTTTGCATTGGAAGCAAGCAACCCGTTTCAAAAGTTAGGACAGGGGCATGTTTACCACTGAGTTGCATCATCTCTTCTTTTAACAATAATCTGTGTTTGGGAACTGAGGAGACCAGTTGCTTTAATTTTGAAAGTGAAAGGTTTTCCCATTCTTGCTTGATATAAGATTTCAGCTGCTCAACAGTTCGGGGTCTCCTTTGTCATATTTTTAATTTTATAATGCGCCAAATGTTTTCAATGGGTGACAGGTCTGGACTGCAGGCAGGCCAGTTTAGCACCCGGACTCTTACTACGGAGCCATGCTATTGAAATACGTGCAGAATGTGGTTTGACATTGTCTTGCTGAAATAAGCGAGGCCTTCCATGAAAAAGAGGTTGTCTGGATGGCAGCATATGTTGCTTCAAAACCAATATATGTTCAGCATTAATGGTGCCAACACAGATGTGCAAGTCACCCATGCAATGTGCACTAATGCAACCCTATACCATCATGGATGTTGACTTTTGAACTGTGCGCTGAAAATAAGCTGGATGGTCCCTTTCCTCTTTAACTCGGAGGACGTGGCGTCCATGATTCCCATGAATAATTTTGATTTGTCAGACCGCAGGACAGTTTTCCACTTTGCCTCAATCCATCTTAAATGACTGAGGCAAAGTAACGACAAACTGTGTTCACAGACAATGGTTTTCAGAAGTGTTCCTGAGCCCATGCAGTAATTTCCACTACAGAATCGAGTATCTATAATCTGTATTTAATGCAGTGCCATCTGAGGGCCCAAAGATAACAGCCATCCAATATTGGTTTTCGGTCTTGTCCCTTGCGTACAGAGATTTCTATGGATTCTCTGAATCTTATAATGATATTATGTACTGTAGATTATGAGATCCCCAAACTCTTTGCAATTTTACATTAAGTAATGTTTTTCTTAAATTGTTGCACTATTTGCACGCGCAGTCTTTCACAGAGTGGTGAACCCCTCCCCATCTTTACTTCTTAAAGACTCATCCTCTCTGGGATGCTCTTTTTATACCCAATCATGTTACTGCCCTGTTGCTAATTAACCTAATTAGTTGTGAAATGTTCCACCAGGTTCTTTATTTGTATTACACAACTTTTCTTGTCTTCTGTTGCCAATGTCCCAGCTTTTTTGAAAAATGTTGCTGGCATCAAATTCAAAGCGGGCATATATTTTGAAGTTTCATTTTTCTGTTTCAACATTTGAAATGTTGTCTTTGTACCATTTTCTATTGAATATAGGGTTTAAATGATTTGCACATCTTTGCATTCTGTTTTTATTTCCATTTTACACAGCGTACCAACTTTTTTGGAAACAGGGTTGTAGATCGCCCCGTCCCCACTCAACTTACTGTGGGTGAGATAAAGTAGATATTTGGATTGTTGGGAAACTAGAGAACCATGAAATCATGTTTAAACAAGTCAACATTTTTTGCAGCCCATGCATAAGGTACAGCTCCAAAAACGCCCCAGACAACAGACAATCCATTAACCAGACGGGGAATAACCACACTCTTACCCCTGTACCCCTACCAATCCAGTACCAATCCAGTACCAATCCAGTACCAATCCAGTACTAAGTTTCGACCTCTCCCTCCCTTCTCTCTCCTCTCCCTCCCTCCTCCTTCCTCCCCCATCTCCCCCATCTGCCCCTCATCCTCCCTTCCCCCGTCTCCCTCCCTCCACCCTCTCTCTCCCTCCTCCTGTCTCCCTCCCCCTGTCTCCCTCCCCCTCCTTGTCTCTGATTCGGTGTGTATAGAGGTCCAGGTGTTACAGGTGTTCATCTTGATGACTGGTTTCGGTCGACAGCACTGCTGGAGCTTTTTAAGTCAACGTGCTGCCGACAGTCAGTCAGACAGAAGCAGACAGGGAGGCGGGGCAGCTGGCAAGAAAAAAGACAGACAACAGACACGCGCGTGACAGGCAGACAACAGACACACTTGTTACAGGTTGACCAGTACCTCTACCAGAACAGACCGACTCCTGTGTCAGTACCTCTACCAGAACAGACCGACTCCTGTGTCAGTACCTC
>JACXGI010019840.1:0-11717 GCA_016801175.1 Esox masquinongy | reverse complement strand
TTTTTAGGAACAAAGTTATGCAACACACAACGCACCCAGTCAATTGCCCCGGACAACTGCAAGGCAGTAGCTTTTGTGGCTGTGTGTGCATGTGGAAGTGTGGATCTGTAAGTGTGTACATCAGTATGGCGTATGCAATTTGATTTAGAGAATTCTTCTAGTAATGTCAATTAGGTCAGTTAATGCCCTTTGAAAGGGTTTGTAGTTTCCATGTGTAGTCTTCTCAAAAAGAGGTGCCATGTTTGGGTATTGCACAAAAAACTCTCTCTCCACTCTTGCCATCTGCTCATTGGAACGGAAACAGTTGACAACAAAGGTGGACTGTGATGGCAATTTCTAAAGTCCAAACAATTTACGAAAATGGTAGGTAAGACAGAGGAAAACTCAGTTGCATAATAAACAGTTTATCCTTGCAAGGAGAGAGTACACAGGTTACCAAGTAACGGTGAATAATCTCTGAAGCGTTTGGGAGTACATTCAATACTTATAGAGGAATAGCTGGAGATAAGAATCTGCATGGTTGTACCATAAAAAACAACATATGTCCCTTATCCATCCTACCCCCTGTTGTGTATCTTCCTCTATCCTGTCCTAAAACCCATTCATCTGCATCTACCCCCATCCTGACTGAAGATTTATGTTTACCTCGACACTTCATACTTCCTTTCCCACAGTTACAGCACAACCGACATTCCTTTACTTATCTAAACATGGGGACTCAATACTTTAATCAATAAGAATACATCAGTTCAAGAAATTTCCATAACAGGACTCACTTGTCAGTGAGGATCCTGTCTGCTCCCGGTACAGATCAGCAGTGGTCGCTGCATCTGGCAGCAGGTGAGGCAATAGTTTAGCTGGGCATCCATTGCCTACCAGGAGATTTGGAATTCCCTTTCCTGTCATCACCATTAAAAATCACTATCAATGAAAAATCTTTATGTAATTTTATATTGATTTTATGATCAACATAATTTATTTGGGCCAATTAAATAAATACTTACTAGGGATTCTGTGGGCATTCCATGAATCCACAAATCTGCAAACACCAATGCTGGAAAGCTGGCAGGCCAGATTTGAGACACAGAATTTAGCAATGTTGTTCCCTAACTGTTCCTGGTCTTCCAACTCCACCAGTACGTTCTTGAGTGGATAGTTGACTCTGTTGTTCACCTCTGGCCACATTCTCACAATAGTGTGGTTTTATAAAATTACACACATGCACCAACATACAAACATTCTTAAGATGTGGACAAGAACATTTTTACCTGGATGAACTCTTCAATGTAATCGCTGATTGGCCTGCCATTCTTGAGATCAGTAGTATAATTTACATAAGAATAGTTGACATTTTGTCATAGGAAAAAATGATTTAATTTGAATAATAAAACATTAAAAGAACAGACATGGCTCTCAATTCAATAGCATTTGCTCAAATCAATCTAACCTATATTGCCATATTTACATTTTAAAATGAACTCACAGCCTGGTCTTTGTTAATATATGAAAAACGTATTCTGTCATTATAAAGTAACTTTGAAACTAACTAAAAACCTGTTGCATCGCTATCTTACAAAAGTAATCAAGATAAGGAAATCTGAGAACTTGCACTTGAAATACATAGTCTCTTCTATCTTAGCAGTTACATTTACAGACTTGTTTTCTCCATCAAACTGTTTGAAAAACTACATTATTAATATAATCTACGTACAAGTTGCCATATGAGTCTTTTCTTTGGCTATTGTCATCAGATTATATCACATATTTATATCCAATATCAGACTACAACAACATTTTAGCTCAGGTCATCCATTTAACATTTGTATTTTAACCATAAAGTGACACATTTGAATTTCTTGAATGCATTTTACATGTTTATGAATCTGTATTTTTAAAACACACACACACCGATTTCATGAACCTGTATGTTCTGTTTATGAGTTTGACAAACATTACCTGAAAAAGTAAAGTATTGAAAAAATGGTTCAATCAATATGTAGTAACTTTAAAAACATAGTGCATGCCAATCTTAGATCAGCATGTTGGGTTAGGGTTAGAGTTAGGGTTTGGGTTAGCAAGTTGTCGCATGTTTTCACAGTTGAATTGCTGCTGCTAAAGCAGGACTTGAGAGAGCAGATTACATATCTCCCTCCCTTCTCATCTAAATTACCTGTAGACCTGCGTCGCCTACCCTGTGCTTACTCTCATAAAAATTATTTTAAGAAACGCCTGAAGAGACAGGGAAAGCGGGGAGGTGTGCTGGCGAGATTAAAAGCTTACCCGATGCCCTCATATGCGACTGATCCTGGCGGTAGATGGTACTGTATTCCTTCAGTCAGGTTTGTACCAGATTGCAGAGGTCGCTGGATCTGACCTGTCATTCCGTGTCTACTGGCTGAGGCTCCCCCAATCTGGCAAACACGGGCCAGAAGAGGCAGCGTGGATCACGGGAACCTTCGTCCTCTGAACTGTGCCCCTTCACTGATCAATGGGGAGTTTGTGCTGCGAATGGGTCTGATTAATGCTAGATTGCTAGCAAATAAGATGTTCCTGCTCAATGACATTTTTACTACTCGTGAGTTGGACTTCTTGTTTTTGACGGAGAACTGGTTCCATGCTGGTGAGTTTACTCCTCTCTCAGAACTTCTTCCTCCAGAGTATAATTTCCTCAGCTCCCCTAGGACAGCCCTTCACTGGCAGGGGTGGAGGGCTAGCAACTGTATTCAATTCCACTTTCAAATGCTGGCAGACTCCTTCTGGCAGTTTTGTTAGTTTTGAACTGCAACTTTTTGAGATCAACCATCCTTTTCCCGTTTTGTGCGTGGTGGTGTATCGTCCACCTAAAGTCAATAAGGATTTTTTGATGGACTTCGCTGACTTTTTGGCGGCGATTACGTTGGATGACGATCGTTTTTTTCATTGTTGGTGATTTTAATATACGTTTCCTGTGAAAATAAGCCTTTGGTCAAGGATTTTACGAGTCTTATAGACTCCTTCAATCTTGTTCAGTCAGTGACTAGTCCAACACGTAAAAAAGGGGACACACTGGACCTTGTGTTGTTCTACGGTTTATGTGTCCACGTCACTGAAATTTGTGATTTTTATATATTAGATCACCTGCCTGTTTTGTTTACTGTCACAGTTCCCTGCTCTAAGGCTGAAAATTGTGTTCCTGCATGTAATTTGTGTGCGATTAACCCCTTAACTTTGTTGCATTTTTCTAATGCTTTTAATGAGTCTATGTTGTGTAATCTAGATCACAGCTGTGCTCTTAGCGCTGATGATTTTACTACTCTCATGCATTCCACTTGCACTGATATCTTAGACTCCCTTGCGCCATTCAAATATAAATGCACAAAGCCATCTTTAGAGCTTTGGCTAAACGGCAATACGCGCAGTCTAAGACGTTCACTTAGACGAGCTGAAAGAAAATGGAATAAGGATAAACTCCAGGTTTCCCTAGGAATGCTACGTGACTGTTGTACTAACTATCAGAGAGCTGTTAAAGCTGCAAAAGCGCAATTTATTTCAAGCCTTGTTTCAACAATAATCATAGGCCTGAGGTTCTCTTCAACTCCCTTAACTCTCTGATAAACCCCAGCAGCGCAGCTTGTATTGTTCCATCAGCCAAACTGCGTGAGGATTTTAAAACATTTTTTATTGGAAAGATTGCTGCTCTAAAATAATTACCCACTTCCTCCGCCCTGGACCCTTCTGCTTCCTCTACTTTTTCTTCGATCAGTTTGAGCCTGTATCATTTTCATTATTAATCCTGGGTCTCCATCCGCGGATACGCTGATTTTGCTCATTTGCATAAATTAGCATAAATATTAGAAACAAAAATCATCGATAAAATTTTATTTTTTATATTTATTATATCTAGACATCTTCGTGAGGCGTTCCGTTTGTTTTCCAATAGGAATCACCGCCTGAGAGACGAGGGGAGAGGCACACCAAAACTGACTGAGCGCATAGCACACATTTCCATAAAACGTAATTACTAGAATCATAGTGCTGACTTTTGCTCATATTTAGGTATTCTAACGAAGCGATTAATACATAGATTGTGTTATATGGGGATAACAGCCTGCACAAGAGAAATAGTAGAGTGTAACCAACTGGCCACCTCTGACTGACCACATAGGTGTACACGTCTATAAATATCACAAACTGAACTGTAATAACTAGAATTGTACTTACCTAATATCCAGACAACTCCAACAAAGTGATCAAAGTCCATTGGCATCAACAGAACAGTCCAGAAATGGCTCGAGTCATACCTGACTGAGGAGTTTTTCGGTCCACCTAGCCGAATTTTCATCAACCATGGCACCTCTCACTTGTGGGGTCCCCCAAGACTCCATTTTAGGCCCCATCCTTTTTTCACTATTTATGTTGCCCTTGGGGTCCATTTTTAAGAAACACAATATCTCCTTTCCTTGCTTTGCCGTCGATGTACAAATTTACATGCCGATAAAAACAACATCTAAAGACCCTGTACAGCCTATCTTAGACTGCTTAAAGGACATCAAAATCTGGTTGGCGCTAAACTTTCTTTCTTTAAATGAAAGTAAGACAGAGATTCTTATGTGTGGATGAGGTAACTTGCTGGGTGATCCTCTTGGTACCCTAGGCCCTCTAGCCTCTTTTAATAGACCGTTTGTTAAGAATCTTGGTTTTATCTTTGATAGCTCCTTCAAACTTGATAAGCAAATTAGTCCAGTAGTGAAATCAATGTTATTTCAGCAACGTCTTTTGGCAAAGGTTAAGGTCTATCTTCCTCTGTCATTCACTGAGGTCAGCTAACCAGTTACTTCTAGTTGTCCCAAAAGCCAGGCTAAAAACTAGAGGGGATCAAGCTTTTGCGGTCTGTGGTCCCATCCTCTGGAATAACCTACCACTGCATACTCGAAATACCCAGACTGTACACACTTTTAAGTCATTGCTAAAGACGTACCTTTTTCCTCTGGCTTTTAATCTTAGCTGAGTTGGCATTAAATGTCTGTGCTGCTATTTTGTCAGTGTCTTGTTATGTGTATCTTACCTGTATACCTTTTGTATAATTTGGGATTTTGTCCTGTACAGCACTTTGGTCAACAACAGTTGTTTTAAATGTGCTTTATCAATAAATAAAATAACATGTTTTTTTTAATTCAGAACTCCTATTTTTTTTCCAACCTATTAGACTCAAACTAATATTTTACTGTAAATATACCCTGCAGTTTTCACTAAAATTCAGAGTTCCTAAGGTTTTCTACTAAAAACATCACCACTGAGTATTAATACAATGGATGTGCCCAGAGAAACTCATAAAATTGGGGCAGGGTTAATCCCTTTAGTTGCTTTTTTCAATCACAAGGACCCTAGGTCTATATAGGTCTAAATGTTTTTATTCTGAACATAATGATACTTTAGAAGAAACATTTTTGACTGTCAAAAATAACTTATATAGGTCACATTGTTTGTCTAGGTTAATGTTGTTACTAACCTGACAAACATGAAATATTAAAAACATTAATTTGTTGTGAGTTCAGATTCTTTAGATCCAGTTGTCAGTTTGGTAAACTTATATGCGTTTGGCAAACATAAGCTGAAAAGGTGAAGTCCTGAAAAGTGATTCAATCAATATGAAATCAACTAAAAACCTGTTGCATTTCTATTTCATAAAATGAATCAGGATAAGTAAAACTGAGAACAGTACACCATTGGACTACATAGTCTCTTCTGTCTAAGCACTCGTAGTATACGACTTGACTTCACCAAGCAAACAATGTCGTGGAAAAATGTAGTTGCAGGTCAACTCACCAAAAAGGTGATGCCACAACTCAAAAAGATACAATAACTCAGGAGTTTGTGGATTCAAATTAGACTTTTAATGAGCAATCATAAAAGCCGAGTTGCCCTGCAGGAACAACTGTCTTGCCAACTCCGGACACACACATTTATACAGTGCTAACTTGCATAACCTTCCTGGCCACCCCCTTGTGTTAATTCTTTCTCCCCATCCGCCACCATTGTTTCGCAACCTTCCAAGATCCGTTCCTTGTTAAATATTTGTGGCGCAGGCTTCAGGGATTTATATAAAAATAATGGAGCCATTAGGGCCCTATACATTCATTATTACTTGATTATCCCCAAACAGTAATTAACAGTGATTATATTTATTGATTATATATTCCTGATACATTGATTAGTGTTACCATATTGATTCTGTTACTATATTGATTTATTGTATTCTCTCTCAGGTGCACATACATTTTGATTATACATACATTCATAAAGGGTGATAGTTCAGAAACACTCCTATGTCAAACCTCTATATACTTGCCCTTATTATATTGATATAGCCCTTATTGTAATGATTATATTCTATAACAAATGTTTGAAAAACTGAACATTAATAATATAACCAAGTATGTACTGAAAATCATTTCTATGTACTGAAATCAGGTGATATCATATTTATACCCAATAAAAGGCTAAAACAACATTGTAGCGCATGTCATCCATTTAACACTAGGGTTTTAATCCTGAAGTGCTACACCTGTTGGTAAATTCCTTTAATACATTTTAAGTATTAAAGGACCAGGTGATCATCGTAAAGGACCAGGTAATCATCGTAAATGAGGACCAGGTGTGCGCTAAACAAGACAACAGGTGAGATGAACTGATGAGATCGGCGGTGGTGTCATAAGGCCGGTGATGTCGACCGCTGAAGCCTGCCCGCTTGCAGGGGGAGGAGAGGCAGCAGAGGGCGCAGTCATCACATTATGACATCACAGTATATTTAATCCGCAGCTTCCCAAAAACACCACACTGCTTACTATTTATGCATCTAATTTTGTATTTCAATTATATTAGCAAACCTCTACCGGTAGTAACTTAAAATTTATATTGAATATTTATTGACCAATCTTAAAAATGCTTTCCTTTTTCTAAAGATCGCGGCGCAAAAGATACTGATATGCTTCACTTGTATCAATAAAACATATGCTAACTATCAGGGAATAGGTGGTTTGTAAATCATTTATTTACATAATTATTCAGAAGCTCTCAAAGTTTGACAAATTATGAATTCCGATTCTTGCTTTTAGTAATGGACAAATACGATCAGTGAAAAAATTGAAGACTACATTGAGCTTTTTTCTCAAGAGCAATTCCTGATGGGGACAAGGTAGTGCTGTAATACTGTTTTAGTTTGCGCCATCGGTTCGCTACTAGATCTGCAAATTGAGCTATTGCGTGTGAACCCTACCAACATAAAAACAAACTGACAGGATTAACTCCATGTTAGCTATGTGCATTGAGTGCCGTTCAGACGGTTGACATGAACAGTCACCTTTCCAGGTAAGGAACTCTACATACATTGCATTGCAAGCTTCTCTCATTGACTCGAATTCAAAGAGCTGCAAGCACTGGTTGATGTGTAACTGTAGCTAGATAGCAAATGTCAGCTAACCGCTAGCTAATAAAGTGTGACCTGTAATTCAGTGCAGCGAAAATGAAGATTGGTGACGGTTCTAAATGTGTCTTTTTGTATTGAGCGGTAGAAGTAAAAAAAATGTCTAACATATCCTTTGTTTGGTGGGTGGTGGGTCGCAATCATTTTAAACTAAAAAATGAGCTATTAAGTGTCTATATCCACCACAAGTGCTTTCATTGCGTGTTATAAATATTAGCAAAATTACATAGCTATTTTTACAGTCATATATGGGGGAGGGACAAATCATAGTTTTACCAGGATGGCAAATCTGTCCGAAAGACTGGCAAATGTGAATGACCATCAGGTCTCAGAGTTTCTCACCTTTTTTATCTTTGGTTGATAAAAAAGCATAGCGGCGCCCACAAACGGGTAACCTAACTTCTAGAAAGTTTTTACACAATGATTTTGACTGGTTGTTAGCTCTTCCAGGAAATGGTAAGATGCTCTAAAGTAGTCGCTAATATCATTAGTTTTTGTGTATTATGTTTATTTTAGAAAAATATAACTGCTAGCGTTGGCTGCCTGTTGGTACGTAAGTAACCCTTCTTGTCCGAAATTGAATGCTTGCTACCTGGTTAATGTCATAGTGTGGTCTTCAAACAATTACAATGTGGAAATAAAATTATAAACACTGTTTGAGCTAAATGTGAATAAATAAAAGCACGGTCTGACCAGCCATTGTTATATCACTCGTACCTAGACATTCTAATTGTGCATTCTAAACAATATGTTCTAATCACACCGGTGTGATCGTACGATTCAGGGACCACTCTAGCCGCCTCAAATTGTTAAATGATTATGGGTCTGTGTTTTTAAAACTTACTCAGAAATTTCCTGAAACATTATGTTTTGTTTCTGAGCTTGTCAAATATTAACTAAAAAGGTATTGTTCAGAAAACTGTTTAAAAATATTTTGCACTTCTATCTTACAAACAAATCAAGGGAAGCTGAGAACATCAAACACTTGGAATTCTTAGCTTTGTATTCCGAGATGTGCTACTCATACTCGCAACCACGACATACTTAGTCGTTTCAGTGAGGGACGGGATTTTTTTAATAATTAACATTTTGTATTCTGGGTTGTGCTACTCTTACTCTGAACCATGGCGCAAAAACAAGTATTTACTATGACCCAACAATCCCTGCAGCTTAAGTGATTAAAAACAGTGTTGTATATATCATATTTAAATAATAAAAAAAATAAATGGACAATATTCATGAATCACTGCGCATATGTGTGTCAACTATCCCTTTGGATATATTCCTGAGAATTTAACATGCTTTACACTATGATTTTATTTTTAGGCTTTCACTTTCACAGATGGTCTTGGAGTTAAGGGCTTGTTAAAACATTTTATTTCATTATTGGAATCCAAAACAATAATGTATGTCTCAGAAAAAACTTTACCTGTCCCAGGTATGATTCATTTGCATGGGTAATTGCCAAAATCTCTAGCCCTTATGTGAACAAATAAGTAACATCAAACATGAAGCAGATATTTCATGTGAATGTGTCACCTGTGTGTCATTTGGCATGCTGTATTGGAAACATGTATGTAGGTTAACGTCAAATGTCAGAGGCAATAGCAAGCATTTTCTCTCGTTTTACTTAAACATGTTTTGTTCTAAACATGAAGGATCGTCCCTTTTCTAAAATATATTTTTTTTAAAGTGCAGGACTTTGTCGGGCTTTTTTTAAATTGACAACCATCTGAATAATGCAAAACATTATTTAAAAGATATTATTTGATACAAGCATAGACTTATTCATTGACAATGAAACAGCATTTATTTAAGATTATAAAATATTTTCTAATGAGAACTTTTTGTATTTACGTTCATCATTTTAGATATTGACATATTTTCTGTCAATGTTCCATGATTCTGCTGATACTTATCTCCTGACAGGTCTACCTGTTCTCTTTCTGGCTTTTCTAGCTGACAACCCTAACTGAAATGCATGCTGGGTAATCAACCAAAGTAGAACCCATGAGGCAAATACTCAGGGCCAATGCTATGCTGAATCCTGTGTGTGCCATGCCAAGCAAGCCTTCTTCTTTGGTAATGAACTTGTTAGAAACATTCTTGGGGGTAGGCCACTCCCATGTTTGTGGACAGCGGTTTAACTAAACTGATAGGTAACTGGGGTTAACACATACTTGGGGCTTGGCTGCCTCCTTGAATGCGATGGACTGTTTGCTTTGCTTAATGTTTAGATTTGTCATTGCACCTTGATGCTGAAAACAGTTATAAATGCTTGGAAACCTGTTGTATCCAGCAGCTATTTCCAAGAATTATAATGCTACCTGTTAAACAAAAAAAACGTATGCTTTCCCACCTTCTGAAGTTGTGCTATACATACTAAATAGACCACCTCTGATGATTTTCCTATGGAATAATTATTGATTTGCATATTAGGAAGTGCTACTTGTACTCACAACCATGACCCATAATGGCAATCCTAGTCGTTTCAGTGGGCTTTTTGAATTATTAACGCTTTGCATTCTGGGTGTTCTACCCGGACTCGCAACCATGACACAAAATCACACCCTAGCCGTTTCAGTGGTGGATGGGCTTTTTTTTGAATAATTAATGTTTTGCATTCTGGGTATTTTACCCGGACTCCCAACCATGACACAAAATGACACGTTAGCTGTTTCAGTGTGGGAATTGGGCTTTTTTTGAGTAATTTTCGCATTCTGGAACTATACGTGGAAGTCCCGCCTTCTGTTAAAGTAGTAAATCACCTGATAGCTCACAGTCTGTGAAAAGGGATCTTGCTCTGTCTGTGTTAAGTAATTACCCGGCCAGAGCACTCCTTTCCCTGAGAAACATAGCACACTTGCTCAATAGCCTAAAGGATGACACTATACAAACTGAGGAAATGCTTCTTTGGTGCATCAAATATTTCTGAAAGTCAAGGCCACCACTGGCATTTCGCTCTGCACCAAAGCCATTATTGTTCTTTTCCTTATGTGTTCACCATTCACTAACTTTAAAAACCCTTTATACAAATCTTAAAAGAAGTTACAGAAACCTAGGGAAAATAAAAAAGGAAGTAATTAAACTGTACACACAGACACAAATCTGGGGCAAACTCATAAACCCACTCCAAACTCCCCCTTGAGAAGCCCAGACCACTTGCTGACCCCCTGCGCTTCTTTGGCGCATCAAATATTTCTGAAAGTCAGGGCCACCACTGGTATATAGCTCCAATGCAACTATTGTTCTTAGGCAGTCACAAAGATCTTAAAAATCTTGTGAAAATTTAAAGGCTAAAGTCCAACCCAATCTTTAAAGGCTAACCCAAAAAGAGAGAAAATCTACATCTTATTTCTGGCTTAAATCCTAGTAAACAGACACACATCCAGGGCAAACGAATAAAACCTTCCAACCTCCCTGAGATGGCATCCTTGAAAAACAGCTTCACATTAGAGGCAAGATCATACACTCAAAACTACACATCACCCCTCCCTAGCTTGAGAAACCACAACAACCAGAGCCCATATTATTGTTCTTAGAAAGTCACTTTCTTGAAACAAAGATCTGGTGTATAGCTCAGTACCAAAGCCACTATTGTTATTTGTCAGTCACTTGAAGCAAAGATCTTAAAAATCAAATGGAAATTAATGACCCCTTGCAAACTTTTGACATAAACGATAAATTATTAATCCCATAATGACCTTTAACTTCTGGTCATAGAACTCAAAGGTCAAAGGTCAATCCCTAAACCCATAAATCAGACATTGAAAACACGAAACTGTAATAAAGTGTGTACTATCCCTCTCTCACCGTAATTGCCCGAACAGCATGTATGATGTTGGAAAGCATTCTACCAATCTGGACTTTAAAAACAGCAACAATGTCCTGGTGGGAAGGTCGCCTACAGGCATACAAAACAGCAAGAACATGCCACATTCAACACTAATGGTCATACTTCATGTGGATTTCATTGACTGAAGTAATACATCCAAATACAGGTTCCCCTTTCCAGAGCTATGCAGCAAACAATTCCAGGTAATTGTGAACTTTACTTGTCCAATAGCATGAGTTAGTTATGCAAATCTAACAGAGTTTGTGTCGTTTGATACAGACTTATACTGGTTTGCACTTGTGGGTTCCATGTATGAAATTTGGGGTAAAACTCCCTGTAGAATGTTGAATTCCTATTCACTGTCTTCTTGTAACATGCAACAACCCATTTGAATGCAGTCTCTTTTGACAAAGGCAAAAA
>JACXGI010019839.1:0-11852 GCA_016801175.1 Esox masquinongy | reverse complement strand
TAGCCTATGTCCCTCTAGTAGCCTATATCTCTCTAGTAGCCTATATCTCTCTAGTAGCCTATATCTTTCTAGTAGCCTATATCTCTCTACTAGCCTATGTCCCTCTGGTAACGTATATCTCGATGTAGCGTACGTACCTGAGGGCAGGTAGAAGACCAGGACAGTGAGGCAGGAGATGAGCAGACAAGGGATAATGAGGTTGATGGTGTAGAACAGAGGAAGTCGTCTGATGATGAAGAAGTAGGTGATGTCAGGGTAGATCTCGTGGCAGCAGTCATACTTCTTGGTGTTGTATGTTCCCACTGCATTGATAATGGCCCACTCTCCACTCTCCCAGTAGTTATTCAAGTCCACTGTGTTCTGGGGGCCACAGGGGAAATCAGATCAGATATGAGTATTATACATTACAAACTTTATCTTATAATATACATATTGTTTATAATATACTCCTGAAGATGACTGCCTTAAATTTAGCATGTTCTACAGAAATGCAGGTCTATGACATCTGCCCTTTAGAATGTTATATCATATATTAGGGCTTTTAATAGATATTAGGAGCCCTTAGGCGAGAACCAACATGGAACGTTTTCTGCTAATTAGGTCCCTGGGAGCAGCAAGGAGCTCACGAAATCTGCAACGACTACCACTAATAATTCTGCTATTCTACACATTTTGCCATGAGGCAAATATGTTCTGTAAATATGAAGAACAAAACATTTTTTTCAAATGTACATTTTCCACAGAGGCCCTGTATTGACAGACCTCCATTGGGAACCTGGTGTACTGTAATGGAAGTGACAATGCTGCTATATGAAGACTAAACAAACCTGACACAGCCCACGGTGGAGGACACAATACCGTAATAATAAAGACAACGTAAAGAAGTGAGTCCATACATTCTTACACAAAACTTCATGATAATTGCTACATGAGTTTATACAAAGTACATTTGATTGTTTGATTATTTGTTTGATTCAATATTTAATACAACCCAACAACCTCAATTCGCTCCAGGTCGATCTTGGCCTTGTCGTAGGTCCAGGAGCCAAACTTCATCTTACAGTTCTGCTGGTCGAAGGGGAAGAAGGTGACGTCTATAGAGCAGGAGGACTTGTAGATGGCCGGGGGGACCCAGCGCACCTTCCCATTGTGGAACAAGTGGGCCTTAGTCATGTGTGTCACAGCAAACTCACCATCCGCACTGGAGGGGCAGAGAAACAGAACAGGGATTTGCCCCTCGGAGACGAGACCCTGGACTCAGTAGGTTCCATTCGAAAAGAGACACAATGACAAGCTCCTCTGAATATATATAGGTTAAATAGATAGATAGACATATATAAATAGAACAGAGTTGATTCAGTAAAGTAACACATAGTTGTACAGTGTTGGAACTTTACCTATCAATTGTAATGACTTGGGTATTTTCCCAAACAAAAGCACATACCAGTTTTACTTACTCAAACATCTTCTGGGGGCAGAAAGAAATATAACTAGTAAAGGCGAATACCCAATCGAAATAGAGAGGAGGCTCATGAACACTTCAAATTACATCAAGAAGCGTGCAATTCTGTTAACGTCCGCGAAATGTCTGTTTTCTATAGTGAGTGAATTCATATTCAAATCCAACAATTTGCATTTAACACCAGGAGTCAGAACATGAATAAATTAAATGAATTTACGTAAAAATATAGTATCTATGGTGTTCATTTTGGAAAATTGGATGGACGGGGCTGGAGGCCTGCAGGTTTTAAGATAGAATAAGGTACCAATATCATATTCTGAATGGAGAAAAAAGTACTGCATTCGCAACAATATCACTGTCACTGCAACAAGCTCAGCATTTGTGGCAGTTGATTACAAGGTAATTAGTAACAGACCTGCAGTTTACACTTATTCAGCCATTTTAAGTTTAAATCACTAGTCACATTGAGAGATGAGATGGCCAAAGAGGGGATGAAATGCAAACCATGTGTTTACCTTTTTGTCAATTTGGCCTAGAATGTCCTTGAAGGAGACATTTGTCTTGTCGAAAACAAAGCTTTTTCTGACAGTGACCGATGAGCTCCTATTGAGGCAGCTGCTGGCTTACACGGGCCTGTCGATACAATCTGTTGCTGCAGCCGTCTGACTGGTGAGTGTTTGTCTCTTTGATACAGTCAGATTGATTGTCGAGTATTTTGACTTGATGTGCAGAGGTAGCAGATCTGTTTCATAGTGAGATTCCTGATGGATCGGCAAATGTCTAATTAGTTTCAAAGATACATACATCTTTCAGTTGTCAGCAGGCTTTGGAGACCCATTGTGGCGTCTCAGCCCATATTCCATCAAGATACATTTGTGAATCATCTACATAATTCATGAACATCCTCACATCATAAATTCATCAGTTTTTGAGAATGTAATCTCTCCAGTCAAGCTATTCATGAAATGTGTTTGGTTTTACTAACCAGTTCTTGGTGGAGTATCTGTAAAACAGATACTCTTGAGATCATTTTCTCCTGGAGTGAAAGAAGTTACTCTCAGTGGCTAGTTTATTAAGAATACACAAATGGAATCCTCCTACAATGAGTGGGTAAAGTGGCCGTTGCTTGGAAGACAAGCAGACATTGAGGCGACTGCGAGATACCATCGTGTTTCCAACCTTGTAGTATCCACATTTCCTTTGCAGCTCACATCTTCTTAGCCATCTGTTCAAACAATTTGAATCAGTTCTCTGTTAAGGAAAGACATGTCCCCTTAAGACCCCCCTTGACCCCCTATGTCTCCAACAACAGTACAAAGTATATTGGGAGTTACTTTGGTATTGTGGCCAATCAAGCATTGTTCTGGATAAGGTGAGATGTCAAAATGTTAAGCGTAAATGTTTCTTTTGTTGTTCTTTTCTAAATACATCTTTATGTAGCCTAATTTCAATATGACAGAGCCTCCTCACCACTGTACAGACTGTTCATTTAAACAGAGTTTGAAGCCATTCATTATGGTGTTGTGATCTTACAGGAACTATCTCCCAGAATTATCTCCTCAACATCAGTCGCTAATGGTAGTCGTTCCCTGAAGCACTAAAAATATCTGCATTATCATCAGCTGCTAATCTGTAACTAGACCAGATGAAGCGGATTTATCAGTACATCTGTTCCATGATACACGATACACAGAAGATGAGGACAGCGTAGCTGTACACTATTATTAGTAAGCAGAGGAAGATGAGGCAGTAAATTACATTACCTTAATATAAAAATAAATCATGTTTAATAAATTACTGAGGACTGGATGGACGTTTCAGTGATCAGAACTTCATCATCAAATGTACAGTGAAGTCAATTGAACTGAAACTGCAGTCAACTGAACTGAAACTGCAGTCAACTGAACTGAAACTGCAGTCAAGTGAACTGAAATAATAAAAAGGTAGATTGATGACTCACAGTTTGAGACACTGACATCACATTTATGTAATCATTGGTTGCATGGTTATGAAAGACTTAGCTCACTGATGCCAAATTATAAATCTTTGGATTAATTCTGTGCTACAGGGTAATTTAGCAGTCTAAATGTAATGCAATGCTACAGCGTTATTTAACATTCTATATATTATACAACGCAGCTGCCTCTTTTCCTGGTAATGGGAAACTTCAAAGAAATGTGAAACGTGATGTGATTACTCATGGAACCACTAGGTGGTGCCACCATTCCATTTTAATAACTCAAAGGCAAAGTGTGGTTTACAGGCCCTCTAAACGCAACACGCTAACACTGCGTTGAACGGGAATTGCACGGTGAACAGGGATTTTGATGACTTAAAAGCCCCTGTTTCGGTATCACAAGTTACAGAGGAAGGAAAGCTAAAACATCATGTTTTTTATCACAGCAAAATCCAATCAGACACCAACACCCATAAACCAGTTGAACCTGCAATGTAAACCAGTGCAATGCAGGGTGAAGTGTATTACTGGGGGTGGGCTGGTTCATCTCCAGGGAGGCTGGTGTATGACTGGGGGAGGGGGGGCTAGTTTATCTGACCACTTGCCACTGAGGGTGATGTCAGAGACCCAGTTTAGTTATGATGGGACTCGTTATAGAGACGATGTCAGAGACCCAGTTCATCATGATTGGACTCACTTTGTCAGAGACACAAATTAGTTTGGATGAGACTCCTTTGTCATAAAGGATGATGTCAACAACCTAGTTTAGTTCTGATGGGACTCACTCTGTCAGAGACCCAGATTAGTTCTGATGGGACTCACTTGTTATAGAGGACAATGTCAGGGACCCAGATAAGTTCTGATGGGACTCTGATAGATGTGACGTTGTCATAGTCAGATGGCCTCCAGCGTAGCTTATAGTCATTCCATTCCTGAGATACAGACACAAATGAGAGGTTCTTCACTCTCCTAGGTCAAAACATTTGACATTTTAACAATATTGTCACTTATGTTGCAGATGCCTATTAAAGGCCACATTAACCTGAACTAACTAATTACTGCACTGAAACACATCAGTCAAACATGATATATAGGCTGGCCAATCATGTAGACACCCTAACTCTACAAGAGTAGCCAATTATATAGACACCCTAACTCTACAAGAGTAGCCAATTATATAGACACCCTAACTCTACAGGAGTAGCCAATTATATAGACACCCTAACTCTACAGGAGTAGCCAATTATATAGACAACCTAACTCTACAAGAGTAGCCAATTATATAGACACCCTAACTCTACAGGGATGGCCAATTATATAGACACCCTAACTCTACAGGGATGGCCAATTATATAGACACCCTAACTCTACAGGGATGGCCAATTATATAGACACCCTAACTATTGGAGTGGCCAATTATATAGACACCCTAACTCTATTGGAGTGGCCAATTATATAGACACCCTAACTCTACGGGTTGGCCATTTATATAGACACCCTAACTCTACGGGTTGGCCATTCATATAGACACCCTAACTTCTATTATTTTTACACTCTTAATCTTTGATTCCCAATATTTAGACTTTTTGGCATTTTAGGGTTTTTCAACTTGCAGAATTAATTGTATTTTTGTAAGTGAAAATCCAACAATAAGGTGAGATGATTAAATATTTATAAAAGCATTGAATATTAGGAATACTTAATTATTGAAGAATGTGCCATGGTGTCTATATATTTGGCTTTGTCTGTCTAACATATGTACAGCTCACCTGCTTCAGCCACACATTTGTCGTCATCATCTGATTCTTCTCATCCTGATGAAGGGAACAAGGATGAGGTACATTAAAATAAGGGAGGGGGAGAGAGGGGAAGAGGGGTGTGATAGGGGTAGGAGATGGGGTCGAAGAAGAGTAGGGGGTGAGAGAGGAGAGATTGAGGGGAAAGGAAACGGGGTGAGAACAAGGGGAAGGAGAGATATTAAATGAATGTATGTATACAGTGGAATGACACATTAAAGGAAAAATCTGAATAAATTAGTGGAGGAACTTAATGAATGCAGATGCTTCCATACAGGTGTACTGCATGATACAATTAAACAATTAACATCCCATCATGCCCTGTGGCATGCATAGAAATGCTGAGTAGGCCCCCTTGTTTTTGGATCAAGATGGCAAGAAGAAAGGATCTTTGTGATTCTGAAAGAGGGTTCATTGTTGGGGCATGGATGGAAGTGAATGGTTGGATAAGTATGAATAGGATGTGAATCATGTGCTTTGGCCTTCGCAGTCACCAGATCTCAACCCAGTTGATATATAGATTGAATCTGTTCTGGGGGCTCGGTGCCCAACACGTTACTGAGACACTTTATGTTGGCTTTTCCTTTCATTTGTCACCCGACTGTATAAACTCTATATAAACAGATTTACACTAACCACTGTAAGTCCCACTGGATACGAATGTCTGCTAAAGGCTTAACTGGCATTCCCACTATCATTCGTTCTGCATCAAGTAAACACTAAAATTATTTTTTTGGTAAACTTTCACTTTAAGCAACTTGAAGTGTCTGCTTATTCCCAGTGATGATGATAACGGGTGACAATGTGACAAAATGAGCTAATTAACAGACATATTTGACATCAACTTAAAATAAATGTGATCACTAATGGTTACACACGATGCGAGGCTGAGTTAATGGAGAGCCCAGAGCTTGGGTTTCCTCTGGGAACGTAAATCACAAATTTTCTGTTTGCATTATACGGTACTTAAGAGCAACAAATTACATGTAATAAATATTGCAGACATGAACACAGTTAATTCAACAACACTGAAGTTCAACACTGCAGCCCGGTTTCAATATGATTTCTAAACGTGGAAGGTTGTTAAGATTCCGACGTGGCACACTCACAGAAATGGAGGTGTGGCTTCATTGACATGTGGTAAAAGCATCATAATGGCATACGTTCTGAATGCAATCCTCACCACATCAATGAGCTGTGCTATGGAGAGGCCGAACTTGACTATGACCACGTCTGATATGTTGGGAACTGGTCTGGACCACTTGTTGTAGTTAATGAAGAGGGTCTTGAAGAGATCATCTTCTGCATGGGAATGGGTCTTCTCATGGCAGAAAACTGCAGGGGTCACAAAAGACAGGGGGGTCATAGACTTTCCAGTTAGACAGACCATGTCAACATCTGTCGGTCTGTCCTTGAGCCGGATGGTTAACCAAAATTGCTCTGAAAAAGATTGTCTACTGAATGACTTTCAGGTGAAAATAATGTATTTGTTCTAGATGTGTATAATGGTTAGTCATGTCAAAGCCTACAGTTAAAATTAAAGGAACAGATCAACAGCAACAGACCGGTAAAGACTGAGATACAAATGTATCAGTAACGTAACTGTTCATGTTGGACTGTTAATGAAATGTTATATATTGTTTATTTTACTTGATTAATCAATGTAAACAAACCTTTCTCTTACCAATAATGCACCTTTCAATTTAATTGAGGAGGACTTTTTCTGAGACAACTGGATGGATTTGAGGACAGGCTGATTTGCTAAACCACTGACTTGCTGAATGGCTATCCGACTAATATGCTGGATTATCTAGTGACTGGCTGAATGGCTGTCTGACTAATATGCTGGATTATCTACTGACTGGCTGAATGGCTGTCTGACTGACATGCTGGATTATCTACTGACTGGCTGAATGGCTATCTGACTGACATGCTGGATTATCTATTGACTGGCTGAATGGCTATCTGACTGACATGCTGGATTATCTACTGACTGGCTGAATGGCTATCTGACTGACATGCTGGATTATCTACTGACTGGCTGAGTGGCTATCTGACTGACATGCTGGATTATCTACTGACTGGCTGAATGGCTATCTGACTGACATGCTGGATTATCTACTGACTGGCTGAATGGCTATATGTCTGACATGCTGGATTATCTACTGATTCAGGGGCTTCACTCCCTTCAGGGGATTCACTCCCTTCAGGGGCAGCCATGTGTTACATGCATTATATCAGGCTTCACACTCACAGGTAATTCCAACTTAGCCAACGTGTGCACTTTTACCATCAGTGCTGCCTGGGCAAACGAGGAGTAATTTCCTTTAAAGGGGTAGAACTGACAAAGTGCATTACAATGAATTTTTTTCAGTTCATGGTATTGTGCTCCATTATGTAATATAATATATCAATATACAGCTCTGGAAACAAGAAACCAGGCAAGCCTAGTTCAGCCGGCCCGCAATAGAAAGCCCGAAATAGAAACTTAAGTCTTCCACATAAGAGGCTCTGTCTTTAACCACTACGCCACGGCATATTACACGTTTCAGCAGTCGCTAGACTCCACTGAGGATTGTGTTAAACTGACTAATGTTTATTATTAAGTTTACCTCCACCATAGCGTCTATGAACTGTATTGCTTTTGCCACTGGCCGTTTTAACAGATTATTAGCCAGTAATAGGCTTACTAGTATCTACTAACTTCCTAGGAATAATCATAAGAATTGAGCAATTGCTAGCGAGACTGAAGATGAACTTTTCCATGCCAGAAACAGTCGCAATATAACCGTATACAGTTTCAGTTAAGGCTTACTATAACGTAACTACTGTATGTTAAGCCAGCAAATGTGTTAGTCTATCCTGACCCAAAATGCATGCACGGATGCATACTTCGAAAATCCACCAGAAACAGTCGCACTATACACGTAAACTGTTTCATTTCAGGCTTACTATAATGTGGATACTAACGATTTTAGCCAGCGTAGTTTTCGTCTATATGGAATAATTCATAATGCGTACTTTGCTTTGCCTGCGAGGAGATACGAACTCGGGACCTATAGTTCACAGGTCCGCTTCTCTAACCACTACACTATTCAACAAGTGTCAGTCAGTCAGTCAGAGTCAGTCAGTCAGTCAGTCAGTCAGTCAGTCAGTCAGTCAGTCAGTCAGTCAGTCAGTCAGTCAGTCAGTCAGTCAGTCAGTCAGTCAGTCAGTCAGTAAGAGACATTCACTCTTCTTGGCCGGCCCCGCTTACGCGGTCCGGCAAAAATACAAGACCACTGCACCTTTTTCTCAAAACCTTCCTTTTCGACTTTTTTGGAAAGGAAAGAAAAAGGTGCAGTGGTCTCTTAATTTTTTCCAAAGACAATATATATATATATATATATATATATATATATATATATATATATATATATACAGCTCTGGAAAAAATTAAGAGACCACTCCTAATTTTTCTTTAATCAGCATCTCTACATGTATGGCAGCCATTCCATTCCAGTGTCTGTTAAATTCCAACACAGGCACACCTCATTTTACTTAATGAGCTACTGATTAGGTGATTACCTAAACCAAATATAATTTAACTAGGAAAAGTATAAAAACCACTGCTGTGGTCATCATTATCCTCTTGCAATAGAACCGGCTGGATGGCAAAAACAGTGCAAGTAGTACCTCAAAGGTAATTTGAATAAAATAATAACTATTCAGCATGACAAAAGAGTTGAAAAGAAAAGCTTTGAGTGAGGAAAAGGAGGGTTCAATTCTGGCTTTACTGGCAGAGGGATACAGTGAGCGTCAGGTTGCTTCCATCCTGAAAATTTCAAAGACGGCGGTTCATAAGAACAAGGTCAAGCAACAGACATTGGGGACAACAAAGCTACAGACTGGCAGAGGGCGAAAACGACTGTCCACTGACCGAGATGACCGTCAACTCATTTGAATGACACTCAACAACCGTAGGATGACATCAAGTGACCTACAAAAAGAGTGGCAAACAGCAGCTGGGGTGAAGTGCACGGCGAGGACGGTTCGAAACAGACTCCTAGGGGCAGGGCTGAAGTCGTGCAAAGCTAGAAAAAAGCCCTACATCAATGAGAAGCAAAGAAGAGCCAGGCTGAAGTTTGCAAAAGACCATAAGGATTGGACTGTAGAGGAATGGGGTAAGGTCATCTTCTCTGACGAGTCAGATTTTCAGCTTTGCCCAACACCTGGTCATCTAATGGTTAGACAGAGACCTGGAGAGGCCTACAAGCCACACTGTCTCGCACCCATTGTGAAATTTGGTGGAGGATCGGCGATGAGCTGGGGATGCTTCAGCAAGGCTGGAATCGGGCAGATTTGTCTTTGTGAAGGATGCATGAATCAAGCTAAGTACAAGGTTATCCTGGAAGAACACCTGCTTCCTTCTGCTCTGACAATGTTCCCCAACTCTGAGAATTGGTTTTTCCAGCAGGACAATGCTCCATGCCACACAGCCAGGTCAATCAAGGTGTGGAAGGAGGACCACCAGATCAAGACCCTGTTACGGCCAGCCCAATCTCCAGACCTGAACCCCATTGAAAACCTCTGGAATTTGATCAAGAGGAATATGGATGGTCACAAGCCATCAAACAAAACTTGAATTTTTGTGCCAGGAGTGGCATAAAGTCACCCAACAGCAATGTGACAGACTGGTGGAGAGCATGCCAAGACGCATGAAAGCTGTGATTAAAAAACAGGGTTATTCCACAAAATATTGATTTCTGAACTCTTCCGAAGTTAAAACATTAGCATTTTGTTGTTGAAAAATTAATATAAATGTGTTTTCTTTGCATTATTTGAGGTCTGAAAAGAATGCATATTTTTTTGGTTATTTTGACCACTTGTTGTTTTCTACAAATAAATACTCTAAATTACAATATTTTTATTTGGAATTTGAGAGTAATGTTGTCAGTAGTTTATAGAATAAACAAAAATGTTCATTTTACTCAAACACATACCTATGAATAGTAAAACCAGAGAACCTGATAATTTTGCAGTGATCTCTTAATTTTTTCCAGAGCTGTATACAGAAGGGATAAAATTAAGAGACCACTGCAAATTGAACGCTTCTGTTCCTCGCTCAAAACATTCCTTTTTATTTTTTTGGAAAGGAAAGAGAAAGGTGCAGTGGTCTCTTCATTTTTTCCAGAGTTAAATATATATATACAACACACCTAACATCCGGGTCTTAGTCTGACTCAACACATCTATCATAAGGGTCTTAGTCTCACTCAACACATCTATCATCAGGGTCTCAGTCTCACTCAACACATCTATCATCAGGTTCTTAGTCTCCCTCAACACATCTATCATCAGGGTCTTAGTCACACTCAACACATCTAACATCAGGTTCTTAGTCTCCCTCAACACATCTATCATAAGGGTCTTAGTCACACTCAACACATCTAACATCAGGTTCTTAGTCTCCCTCAACACATCTATCATCAGGGTCTTAGTCTCACTCAACACATCTATCATAAGGGTCTTAGTCACACTCAACACATCTAACATCAGGTTCTTAGTCTCCCTCAACACATCTATCATCAGGGTCTTAGTCTCACTCAACACATCTAACATCAGGTTCTTAGTCTCCCTCAACACGTCTAACATCAGGGTCTTAGTCTGACTCAAATAATGTGTTAAGGATGTATACATTGAACAAACCAAGTATGATTAACTTCAAAATATCTTTCTGTATCATCTCAAATTGTTTCAAGAGCAATAAACAAACAAGCAATACATCATGACATGTCAGCCAGATGAAATGTACTCTCTAAATGCCTCTGAGGATGGAAAGGGTCTATGGCTGGACATAGGTGGTCAGATGATGGAAGATGATGGTGAAGGAGTCTACTGAGGACCTTCTGGAGGAAATGTCTCGGATCTTAAAGGCACTTCTCTTTCCTTCCGGTTGGGAGATACCATCCTCAACCCTGGCAGTCAGGAGTTCAACACACACAGTTCAAAACTGTAGTCAGGTGTCCTCCTCACTATGAGTCCTCATCCTAAACACATCAGTATGTCTCTACCTCCAATATCTCCCGCACTTCAGACAACTCAAATATCAGCAACTGTATAAAAATCTTTTTTACAACGTACACTGGGGTTCACTTCCCACTCTAGCAATTGGGCAATCCTTTTATATGAATGTTTTCAATAATCTACAGTAGTATTGTGTACTTTCTCCCATTATACCAACATTAGAGGAACATTTCAGTGTAGGTATCACCAAACTAATCTCAAATGCTGGGCAATGTGCCCAAATGCTTAAATCAACATCAATCTGTCTGGCTTCACCTTATCACACCTACTCACCCTATTAGAATAAAAAGACACTTCTCACTTGCTGTCAAACATTTCAAAGAAATTGTATGAAAATAATGCATTGAGTGTTATTTTGGTAAGTTCAAAAAAAGATTAAACATATCAATAAACTACTCAATAAAGCTGTGACCTGAGGACCTTCAGATTAAACATATCAATAAACTACTCAATAAAGCTGTGACCTGAGGACCTTCAGATTAAACATATCAATAAACTACTCAATAAAGCTGTGACCTGAGGACCTTCAGATTAAACATATCAATAAACTACTCAATAAAGCTGTGACCTG
>JACXGI010019838.1:0-11723 GCA_016801175.1 Esox masquinongy | reverse complement strand
TGGGAGGAGACCTCGGGGTAGGCCCAGGACTAGGTGGAGAGATTATATTTCGACACTGGCCTGGGAACGCCTCGGGATCCCCCAGTCAGAGCTGGCAAATGTCGCTCGGGAAAGGGAAGTTTGGGGTCCCCTGCTGGAGCTGCTGCCCCCGCGACCCGATACCGGATAAGCGGATGAAGATGATGATGATGATGACAATTTCCACCCTGATTGACCTAGAATGCAAAAAAACTTAACATTGTGATGTGGATCATGGCATTCGGGAATTACTCACTAGGGTATAAAGAATCCATATAAAGTGTCAATTAACGGGGTAAAATAGAGGTTATAGCCAGCAACAATTTCTTTGTCACCTAATCCATTGGCTCCAGTTCAATACACTGTAAGCCAAATACGGCTAAACAAAATGCCTTATAACATAAAACTAGACATTCTGAGCTGGAACATGGCTTTCGAGAATTACTCACAACAGTATAAAGAATCCATATAAAGTGTCAATTCATGGGGGAAAATAGAGGTTATAGCCAGCAACATTTTTATAGCCACCTACTCCATTGGATCCAGTGCAAGTCTCTATAACTGAATTTGGCCTATACAAATTGCCTTATAACAGAATTGGGTATAAGTAATCCATATCAAGTGTCAATTCAAGGAGGGAATATAGAGGTTATAGCCAGCAGCACTTATTTAGCTCCCCACTCCATTGGCTCCATTTCAGTACACTGTAAGCCAAATACAACTACACAAATTGCCTTATAACAGAAAAACTAGACGTAGTGAGGTGGAATATGGCTTTCGAGAATTACTCTCTAGGGTATAAAGAATTCATATAAAGTGTCAATACATGTCCCCATTAGGGTGTTAAAACAATTTTCACGTTAACCTTCCATGGCCATGTCTGTGTCAATGCCTTTCGAAAGTGGACTGTTTATCAACAATAAATCTGACTGACCTGGCCAGCGGCATACATCTGTCTTATACATTTTTCCCTTATAGGGTGTTTCTTAAGAGACTTTAAGAGACTTTTAAATGTGCTTTTTTGTATTTCAGAGAGATAGTACATTTCTGTTATCAGGAAGCACAAGAATTATCTGTTTCCCACAGATTTTGTTTTGCTGTTTACAAAAATAAACTGTATAAATAAGGAAAAATTTCATTTTCATTATCGATATGCCAGCATGCTTTGCGGCTGTTCAATTTGTTCATTTTTATGTTTGTTGTAATTGATAAGAAGGTTACAGAGCTTTGTTTTTTGTGGCATCTTGTAATATATGTACAGTGGTAAACTCTTGAATGTTTCTTGAGGATTATTGTCGTTTTTGGGTGCCAACCATAGAAATTAAGACCATTCTGTTTGGTGTGCTTTGCTGCTTCATGTCATCATAATCAGGTTTTTAATTTCATGAACAATATAAAATTTGCTTCTACTCACCAGTAACTCTTATTGACCTTTCCAGTGGAATATGTGTCTCCTTATAGGGTGGTAAAGGCTAAGAAATATATTCCAAGATGGTGGACAAAATGGCTAACCAGTGTAAAACTTATGAATTCATGCACTTCATGTGTGCACTACATTATCGCACAATGAAAATACAGACCAGGTATACAATCCACACAAGACACCCGACCCGATTCCTCCACAAGGGGCGGAACAGGTAATGCCTTAATGCATTTTTTCCACAATTATGCCATTTCCTCTCTGATTGACCTGGAGTGCTAATGTTTTGTGTGCATGCCTCATTCCCCAGGAGGTACAAAATTGCACCAAGGACCTATCATGTCTGCCACCTTGGATATTTTGTACAGTGAACATTTCTTGAAACCTATACAAATCTACTCAAAATCAACAATAACTCAGTTTGACCAGGCCAGCGGCATACATGTGTCTAATAGATTTCTCCCTAAAAGGTGATAAAGCAAAGAGAAATAATAAAAGATGGCGGACAATATGGCTGACCACAGTAAAAAATTTATTGAAGTGCTTACCGTGGGATTATTTCTGCTGCCATAATGCTTACAATGTGGTAAGGAGAACCCTGTCCCATGGTTACTTGCAACTATATTTAGTGTTTCAGCAGTTCACTGGTGAAACACTATTGTTTTTGTACCAGTTTATTATTATTATTATTATTAGTGCTTCAGCAGTTCACTAATGAAACACTATTGTTTTAGAACCAGTTCAGAGAGTTTCAGCAGTTCACTGGTGAAACCCTATTCTCTTTGTTCCGGTTCATTAAGGTTTCAGCAGTTCACTGGTGAAACCCTATTGTGTTTGTTCCGGTTCATTATTAGGGTTTCAGCAGTTCACTGGTGAAACCCTATTGTGTTTGTTCCAGTTCATTTATTAGGGTTTCAGCAGTTCACTGGTGAAACCCTATTGTGTTTGTTCCGGTTCATTATTATTATTAGGGTTTCAGCAGTTCACTGGTGAAACCCTATTGTGTTAGTTCCGGTTCATTATTAGGGTTTCAGCAGTTCACTGGTGAAACCCTATTGTGTTTGTTCCGGTTCATTATTAGGGTTTCAGCAGTTCACTGGTGAAACCCTATTGTGTTTGTTCCGGGTTCATTATTAGGGTTTCAGCAGTTCACATTTTGGATTTTTTGAAAAACACAAAAAAATTAACTCCTCTGGCACCAAATGTCCGATCTTCACGTACTTTGATATTTGGCATCTAGGGACCATGGTCTTCAATAGTTATATCAGCCAGACCATTATGTCAAAAAACATGGAGGCTATTGACCAATGAACATGTGAGGGGGCGTGGTTTTGCAAATATATAGAGACATCTCCTACAAGGATAATGGTATAATAATTTTACTCGGTACGTATGTTGACAAGGACCATACGGAAAAAATGACTGCAAGGATTTTCTTAACAACCACATGGTAGCACTATTGAGGTTTCCACATTTGCAAGCTCACCATGCTCAACCGGTTTAAAACAAAATCTTGTAGAGAGGTGTGTAAGTCCATCTCCTCTAACGGAACATATTTGCAATTGGGACCCATTAAGTTGGGCGTAATGGTTTTTCAGTAATTCTCAATATGTGAAAAATGCTTCAAACGCTACTTCTATAGCAACAAATGACAGATTTAAACCTTTTCACAAGTACATTTTAAAATATCACTGAAGGCCCCTCAGTGTGATTTCTTAATGCACATTATTTCAGTATGCACTGACAATTCCAGAATTGTATATTATGACAACAAAAATTGCCACCACAGCAGCCCATAAACACCATGTTGCTTATTAGATATGGAGCTGTATTCTGATTTCAACTGGTTAAAATTATATTTTGAAACTATTTAGGACAGTAGTACTGTTAAAGAGTATACTGAGATGTTGAAAAATAATGAATTCCGATTCTTGCATATTTAGTAATGGACAAATACGATCAGTGAAAAACACCTTTATGAAGGTTATGTTGAGCTTGTTTGGCTAATTACTGTTTACGTGCGCAGCCATTTTTGTTTTCATTCCACTGAATTCTGGGACCAAATGTCTGTGATCAAAGGTGGTTGAACAAGACGATTCACCAATCTGACCGGATGTTCAAATCTTGATTACCTTCCTGTCTCTGAGTCACCTGTATCTGACTTTGTTTGATATACAATCTTTAGCATACACATTGCAAATCGTGAAATACCACATGTGCGACAGACCAGACATCATGTAATGTTAAGTTGACCAGAGTTAAGTTGACCTTTTTTCTTTACCGGAAGGAAAGTAAGGTAGGTAAAATGCTCTAGCATGTCATTTGCAACACCAATAAAAACATAATATAATGCAATTGAACAAAATAGTGAGGTAGACAATAATTTGGAATGGGGTTTTATTTTTTAACTATGTCGGAACTTTCAGAAATGGTAATTCATGACATGCTAGTTAACATTTTATGTCGCTAATAATTACAAAACATTGACGACTTGATAACGTTTTATTTGGTATACAAGAAGGTATTTTTTGAAACTGCTGCTGACCAGAGGTCTTTTTTGCAGTGGGGAACCTTCAGGGCCTTCTACGCCTTCAGAGAAGGCCTAAAAAAATAATACATAATAATAAATTTACTAATAATAATACTAATAATTAAGTATTCAATAAAAAAATGTTTTTTTATTTTTTAATTTCTATCTCACTTAATTTAATACAATACATTTAATACATTCTCTCTCATCTATGTTCTAAAGTTAAGCTTACTGTCAACTTCATGTCCTGAAAACATGTTATCCAATCAGAATCGTCTGTCTCTATTAACCTATTCTTTTAATTCCAGTTCTGGAGTTAGTCTTCCGTTTTTTATTATTTCAAGTTTTCTGTGAAAGGCCGTCTTGAAAAAGGCGATGCTATCAAGCTAGCCACAATGTCACTCTCGTCTTCCCCATTTAACTCTCTCACCACTCTGCAGAGATTCGGACTTCATGAAGGCCTACGATCTTTTGTTTTTTTCCCGCCCACTTGAAATCAAAGCGTGATTGGTCGATTTGTCCGTCGC
Source organism: Esox masquinongy (assembly GCA_016801175.1). Classification (NCBI taxonomy): domain Eukaryota; kingdom Metazoa; phylum Chordata; class Actinopteri; order Esociformes; family Esocidae; genus Esox; species Esox masquinongy. Next base: position 7,228 of record JACXGI010019838.1, on the reverse strand, counting down.
TCTCCACACCAAAACACATAACTTGGGGTTCCCCGGGATTCGTGAAGTCCTAACCAATGAATGAGCCAGCTAACCAGGCCTTAAGAAAGTGGAAAGGCATTTCAAGACCGAAAATTATCAGCGATATCCATGGATGACAGGCTGTAAGAAAACAAACAGGCTGTACTGCTGGAGTTGTTTACTTTTTACAGCTGACAAGTCATCCACCTGGGTCAGCGGCGGATTTGTCAGCCTTACAAATCTGACAAAGTCAGCCCACCGACATCAAGATTCACCTGCAAGCGACGGTCAGTTTGAAAACTTTTGGGGACACAAGAGTTGATCTTCAGCTAGATGAGCAGCGCCGTAATCATACTACGGCCCACAACAACAAGGTCAGGCAGAACAGAGAGATCCTGAAACGTCTCATCGATGTCATCACATTTCTTGGAAAGCAAGAGCTGGCATTTCGAGGACATGATGAGAGTAAAGATTCGGAAAACAAGGGAAACTACTTGGAGTTGCTGGAGTTTTTGGCGGGGTATGACAGCCTTCTGTGCTGTCATCTGGATTCGGCCACTGTTTTCATCGGCACCTCCAGCAAATGACCTGATTCAATCGGTGGCAGATGTAATGATCGAAGCAATGAGGGAGGAGGTGAGGAACACACCTTTTGTCTCCGTTATGGTAGACGAGACAACTGACATAAGTAACACCACTCAGATGTCATATGTCCTGCGTTACACCACTGACGGTGGTGTAAAGGAGCGCTTTTTCCAGTTTGGTGATGTCAGTGGTGATAAGCGCGCAGAAGCCATAGCTGGTCATGTTTTGGAGTTTCTGGAGGACTGTGCCTGCACCAATAAGGTAATTGCCCAGTGTTACGATGGAGCTGCAGTCATGGCCTCTGGACTGAATGGGGTCCAAGCTAAAATAAAGCAAAAAATACCATAAGCTGTCTTCGTTCACTGTTATGCGCACTCTCTGAACTGAACTCTCTCGTCATGTCTCAAAGTGCTGCTAAAATCAAAGAGTGCAAATTTTTTTTCTCCCACCTAAGTGGCCTCGCAGCCTTTTTTCACAAAGTCAGCCAAACGCACGAAACTCCTGGATGAAATATGCCAGTGAAGACTGCCCAGAGTGACTCCAACACGGTGGAACTTTTCATCACGTTTGATTTGCACTGTGTATGAGCGGAGAGAAGAACTCTTGGAGCTCTTTGAATTCATTGTTGACAACCACAATGATTTTGATGATGATGCTGTACACAGCGCTGATGGATACACTGCACTGCTGACGAGCTTCGAGTTCTGCTTTCTCCTTGCCGCATTCAACTCCGTGTTCGCATACTCCGACGTGCTCTTTGGGATCTTGCAGAATAAGCAGTATGACATGCAGTTCTGTTTGTCCAGCATTGAAGACTTTTGCAGCACCACAGAGAGAGAAAAGGCCAAATTTGACTTCGTCTATGAGGACACTGTGCGTGAAGTCGGAGTTCCCAGCAGGCGCAGGGCACGGAGAGTTGGAGATGTGCGCGCAGCGTACCAGCAGCTGCACAGTGAAATCCTGGACAACATTCTCACTCAGCTGAGGAACAGGTTCAAGGATCATGAAAAACTCATGTTCCTTGCCCTTCTGGACCCCAAGAAGTTTGCATCATACAGAGAAAACTTCCCCAACTCTGAGTTTCAGAGCCTCGCGGAAAACTACGGGCTGCATTTTGACCTCTCCAGGCTCAAAACTGAACTGATGGTCATGTACAACATGGCAAACTTTGAGGCAAGGAGCCCATCAGACCTGCTGCACTTTCTGACTCTTAAAGAGCTGACTGAGAGCATGCCGCAACTGTATCACCTCACCTGCCTGGTGCTGACCATCACCGTGTCCACCTCCTCCGTGGAGCGGTCTTTCTCGGCTCTGAAGCGCATCAAGACCCACGCTAGGAACAGTACTGGACAGGATCGCCTGGGAGCTTTGGCACTGTTGTCCATAGAGAAAGGACTTCTTTTGGAGCTCAAATCAAAGGACAAACTTTATGACGCCGCCATCGCCCACTTCACAAAGAAAGACAGACGAATGGACTTCGTTTTCATGTAAGGTAGGCCTATGTTATAAGCCACCTTGATTATTATTTCAAGGGATTAAGGGAGGTTGTCCCAGCGCAAATTGCCTTTAATTCAATATGTAATCAATCAATCAATATATCAAACGTATCAGAAGTGTGTGGTTGGATTTTTGTTTTTAGAGGGTTTTTATTCCCCCCATGCTCACTTGTCTGTCCCTTTCCCTGTGGAGAATTAAGGAGGTATAGTAGAACCTATAAATTAAAATTGTGACTTTAATTTATTGGGCCATGCGTAATTGCGCATGGAGAGGCATTTGCACTTCATTGCAACTTTAAAACATAGTCTTTGTATTACCAGTTTTGTGTAACTTTTGGCGTATTGTGATTTTGAAATTGTATTGTAGATTGATGATGCTCATGAATTTATTTATTTATTTGTGTGAATGATTTGTAATGCACCGTGATTTCATAGCGCTGTCCATGGTGATGAAATGAACCTTGGTGTCTGTGTCAGCAGCGTCACGGGGTGACATTCTGGGTGACCTAATTTTATATTTCCAGATTTTGGCTTTAGAGTATGTTTATTTAATTTCAACTATGTAGCCTAAATGGTCTCCAGTTTTCTGAAGTGAATGTTAAGAATGTCTCTTGTTGCGGAGAATGTTATTGACGTTATGGTCTATTTGTGTACATCCTTGTCATCGTTATTTAAAGGATTGCCCTTTTAATGCATCGTACTATTTATTGCTTTTTTCCGCGATGATTTCTTTTCTCGGCGGTGATGGCCGAGGTGAAGGCCCAGCTGAAGTACTCACGGTTCGCCACTGCTTTTTTGCTGGCCTAGTGATATCAGAATCAGAAAATTATATTTTTAGAATTTAATATATATTTTCATTAAGGCTAGATGTATTTTACAAAGTTCGTTCCCATTGCTTTTAGTTTAATTGCTTTTCTCTCCCTCGGTTGTGCTGTTTCCAGTGCAGCTCAGATAAATCAGAGCTTTTATCCAATCAGATTTTCCACATGTGCTGTCTCCGGGTGAAAATCTATCCTGAGACCTATAGAATTTCGAATCAATCCCATCTTCTTTTGAGGCAAATGGGGAGGAGGTTGTTGATTGTCATATTCTTCAACCAATCAGATTTCGAGTTCGCCATAACGAGCCTGTTCTTTGGCACTTAGCAGTCTCCTAGCTTGCCTACATGCACATTTTTCAGGTCATGTGATCGGAGAGACAGTTACCTAACTGAGATTAAACTGGTTAGGGCGTAATCTAGGAACATCTGAGATTTATTTTAACTTTCTTTAGTGAGGTTTAGATTGTTAGATGTAATGCTTTGCGTTAAATTTTTTGTTTAGATTTGTACTGAGCCCTGTTGTCTTTTTAAGGCACAATGGAGGAGAAGAAATGCATTTGGTGGCGGATTTACGGGCAAAGCCTTTTTTGAGAAAAGCTAGAAATTGCGAGGATCAACTCCCCACCTAGCAGCCCTGTCCCAGACAGGGAAATTATTTGTGTGGCACTTTCAATCGATCGAGTACGAAAAGTACACCTGACTTACAACGTTGAAGGAATATCGTTTTTGTGAGAACGTTCTTGATTCTTTGGTACCTATAATGTCATTGATTTGGGCTTTGCGATGTATATTTGTGTTGCTGCGACCTGTCATACTGCATAAATGGTACTGTACATCCTTGAAGGTTTCATTCGCCATGGATTCATGTTTCTGTAATTACTAGTGTTGTAAGCCTCTTGTTAAATCGCTTTATTCCACTGTCATTGTGAATATGGGATGGTTACGTCGAATGACAATAACCTAAAAGCCCATAGGATTAGGCAGCCATAGATGCTAGAATTATTAGCTTTGCGTCCATCGTGCTGAAGTTACTAATCGTTATTGGTAAGTAGGATGAAGTGCCCCACTTTGGAAATCAAATGTCCGTCCAACACGTTTGTTTTGGTTACTGACCTGTATTTACTTGACAGGTAAGCAGGTTAGGACTGTAACCAGCTAATAGTTCGTTTTAACCAGCAAAGTAGTAGATAAATGTAGCTGCCATGTACAAAAGTTGTCCAGGGTCTAATGACTTTCAAGAGGGGAGGATTTCTTTGTCATTTAAATTACGCTATGCGGGCTTAGAAAATACACTGACATGCGGATATAGGGGTGTACCAATTTTGATTCTAGTTCGAAAATATTTAGGTTCGATTTCGAACTGCGAAATTGAAGAGGATTTTGCGAATTCTGTGATTAAGTAACTGCACTTCATTGATTGTGTTCTGTTGTTACCACCTCCGCGATATCCATGCAAATGATCGTGTACGGTTCATGAAATGGAGTTGGCATTAAACGAATTGCGCTAATAAATCCATTCAAAACAACTATACCGCTCTATACTTGCAGGCCTATTATTTATTTAACTTCGGTAACAACAGAAATACTCTACGTTAGAGATTAATCAGCAACAATAACACTTCTGATTGTCATATGTTGCCATCAAAATAAAGGGCTTTGGTGTGTTTATAATTTGTGTTGTGTAGGCTACCTTTTCAAAGGAAAAACAATGGGGGGGAAATGATAAATGAAACAAAATTACAATTTCAATAATGCTTTATATAGGTTAAAGAATATTATAAGGTGGAGCCCACTGAGAAATGATTAGAGCTTATGTAAGCTAATGTAGAGAACATGATCTAATATTAAAACAAATCCTATTTTTATGTTATTGTTTTTAATTTGCTTGTGCTCCTTTGCTTTAGAGCTTGATTGTGTAATACATCCAACCACACTAGACGTGTTCACACGGCACCTTAGCCTAGGGCTAAGAGGATCCTAAGCCCAGGGCTAAGTGCTTCCTAAGCCCAGGGCTAAGCAAGTGTTTTGAAGTGGGAAAGCACTAGCTGGCCATGCTCTAGAGCAGGGTTAGCCCTGACTTTTCAGGGCTATCCCCAGAAAAACGGTGACAAAATAACCAGTGTGAAACGTGGTCAAGAACAAACCATAGAACGTTTATTGTCCAATCACAAAACCTGCCCTTTCACTCAATTTACATACGCTTGTGACGTGCACCGTTACCAACAGCCTCGTCTGTTTTGGTCCTATCACTCTGCAAAGTTTTGTTGTTTCATTATACCTGCTAAATCTTAGCAAAGTAGTTATTGCAGCTTGCTTTGGATGTAAATCCAGCAAACATGTCGAAAGAATTAAGGTTGACTAACGTTTTTCACTTTCTTTGCGTAGTTTTGACAAAGTTGTTCAAGCAAATACCGACAGGGTGGGTATCTTGATCAGTCGATGTCATGAACTTGTTAATTGAATCGTGGTAGCGTAACATTGATCATGTGTCAGTGATGTAGGCTACTGTAACATTATTCGCATGCCAGAGAGAACGAAACATTTGCAGCTTATCATAGAATGTAAAATGGTATTGTCATATTTGTCCGTTAGCCCTGGGCTTAGGAACACAAGTGTGAATCCTTAGCCTAGGGTTAAGCCTTAGCCCAGTGTTGACAAACTCTTGTGTGAACGCAGGCTAAGCTAACCCCGGGCCATTCTTAGCCTGGGTCAATGCAGTGTGTAAAGGCCTTATATTTTACATCCCCCCACTGCAATGTACATGGGATACTTTTTGCAGAAAAACTCTTCAGTACCACAGTGAATGTATTGTACGAAATACTCGAGAGTTTGTAAAATTACAAATATAATGTGAAATCATGGGGCGCTGGGCTACATCCAGCAAAACAATATATTGTTGTTCCTCTTTAACCCCCAATGCAACACACTATACTGTACATAGAATTCAAATTGCCTCATTAGTTAGCAGCTAGTGGCTTTTATTAGGAGTCTGGCTTGTTACTCCATCTAAAATTATACTGATGACATGAACATTATAACAGACAGTTTAGCTATTAATAATTTGCATTTTAGATATGGTGTTATGATTTCCAGACTCAGTAGCTAATCTATGCTCAGTAGCTAATTAATTCACTGTTTTCATTTGTACAATGACTTGCTACTATAGGCAAATATTTAGTGGAATGCAACATTGCCATGATTATTTCATTTAAAAAAAAACTACCTAGCAGAGTCAAACAAATGGCTAACGTTAACGATAAATGCTATCGCCATTAGCTAGCTAGTAATGTTAGCTAACGGAAATATATTTAACTAACCTCAGTTTAAGCTAACATTAGTCCATCTAAAATCATTTAGGTGACATGAACATTATAAGATAAGGTTTAGCTAATAATAATTTGACCATTTATAGATGGTGTCATCCTTTCAAGTCTCGGTAGCTAATCTATGCTCATAATTGCTAGAAGAGCCTCAGTCTATGCTAGCGTTAGTTCACTTTACTTCATTCTGGTGACATGAATATTACAACCAGTGCTTTAGCTATTAAAAATTTGCTTTTGGTAGAGAGGGTGTTAAGTGTTCAAGCCTCAGTAGATAATCCATTCTCAGTAGTTAAGTAATTTCTGTTTTTAATTTGTTTCTACAATTCCACTTCTGAGGGCTAAAATTGTCAATTGTACCTTTAAATTGTAGACATGGCAGAATTCAAATGAAATCTGAGTTGTAGTTTAACAATAACACATGGGTACATAGGCTCTATGCCCATGCCCTACCAAAGTCAACATATTTTTACAGTAAGATTAGGGTTGGGCATTTTCCAAATAAACGAAAATCTGGAAAGGTATTGGTTTTATTGTTGCCACCTGTAATAGTTTTTTGATCATCTAAATTGAACAATTCTAAAAGAAAAAGTTTGCTCTATCATTGATGTTAATAAACTTAAGTACACATACCTTTGAAAATTATAATGATTATGTGAACAATTCAATTGAAAAACAAACTGAAATCTTCGAGGGGGAAAAATAAAAAATAAAAAACTCACAATAACCTGGTTGCATAAGTGTGCACACCCTTAAACTAATACTTTGTTGAAGCACCTTTTGATTTTATTACAGCACTCAGTCTTTCTGGGTAGGAGTCTATTAGCATGGCACATCTTGACGTGGCAATATTTGCCCACTCTTCTTTGCAAAAGCGCTCCAAATCTGTCAGATTGCGAGGTCATCTCCTGTGCACAGCCCTCTTCAGATCACCCCACAGATGTTCAATTGGATTCAGGTCTGGGCTCTGGCTGGGCCATTCCAAAACATTAATCTTCTTCTGGTGA
>JACXGI010019837.1:0-11712 GCA_016801175.1 Esox masquinongy | reverse complement strand
CTGGGCATGTGTTACAGCCGGGTGACGTTAACCTGCTGGGCATGTGTTACAGCCGGGTGACGTTAACCTGCTGGGCATGTGTTACAGCCGGGTGACGTTAACCTGCTGGGCATGTGTTACAGCCGGGTGACGTTAAACTGAATGTAAAATGACATGTTCTCCGTTTGGGATTTCTTCCAGAGAGCTGATTTGTGATGGCGAAGAGGATTGCTGACAAGGAGTTGACTGACAGGAACTGGGATCAGGAGGAGGATGGGGAGGAGGTAGAGTAATGCAGCACGTTTCAGCTGCTCCTCCATCACTATAGATGGGGCTCCGGGCCTCCCAGCATATTACAGTAACATACATAGGATAGTAACGGTCAAAAGTTTGGACGCACATACTCATTCAAGGGTATCTTTATTTTTACTTTATTGTATTCTATCATTCCACATGTGGAAAATGTTGAAACTTAAGAGAGACCCTTGAATGGGTAGGGCCCGGTTTCCCGATAACGTGGCCCTTACGGTGGTTTAACGATGCATGTGGCCTTAAGATGAACTTTGTTACGACGGACTTACACCTTTTCCCAAACCACCACGTACGCCGCTCTTTATAAAGTGCATCATAAGTGCTACATTATGGCCGTTTGGAATGGAATTAGGCCATGTTTGCGGTTTGGAAGGGAATTAGGTCATGAATATGTTTAAAAAAATTTTTACACTTTCTTAATTTCTTGTTTTACGTTAATTTTTCTTTATCCTTGGTTGAAATTGCATTCAATTACATTCACATCAACTCATGCACTTTTTATATAATTTGTCTAAATAAATTGGTCTAAATTAAAACTTTTGATAATAGTTCTATTGCTTTAATATTAACTGTTTGCGATCACATCTCGCATGTTGATGAAGGCGCTATTTCACATAAACAGTAAAGTGCCTGTTATGAGGGATTAATGAGTGGTCCGGGGCACTTGTTAATTAACGAGCGGTGTTACGTGCTACTTAAGTAACAATGCTTTCTGGAAACGCACTGTTAAAATAACGAGGCACTTGCGTGTATCTTACGATCATCTTAGTGCTTTGGGAAACTGGGCCTGGGTGTGTCCAAACTTTTGACTAGTACTGCATGTGTTGAAAGAAAATGTGTTTCCTGGCAGATTTGGTAGAGAGGTGGAGGCTTTTAATATTAGTTACCACAACAGTAATGAAAGCAGTTTCCTTGTGTTATTAATAATTGTCTAACCACAACGATGTAAAATTTGTGGTTAATTTGATGTTATGTTAGCTTGTGGTTAATTTGATGTTATGTAAACTTCCATATGGTTGCTTGGAGATGTGAACTAATGCTGGGGTCAAGGCGTTTTCTACCCATTCCAACTGCTTTCTAACGGTATTGTGATGGTGTTCATCAGGCAGGGACGTTTTCCATGGCCAGTGATGATGTGCTGAAGAACAGGCCTATCAAGAAGGCCAAGCGCAGGACTGCTGGGGCCGAGGTATGTTTTAACAAAATGTCTAGCTAACCTGCGTACTGACCAACGCCACAGGAAGTAGCTTCAACATGCGTCACCATTGTCTGTTTGGGTCTTCTAGCTCCTTTTTGTGTATTGTTTTTGTAGGACTGTCGTAACTTTTTATTTTTTGGCTTTTCTAGCTTTGTTTTCTCAGTTATTTCAGAAATTGGCTCAATTTCATTGTTTTGTGTTTTTGTTTTTATGTAGAAAAACAGCAAAATTGACATTACAGTTAAGCTACATCTCTAGAAATGATTGTACTGTAGCTACACTACAGGATTATTCACCTTGCCGGATCATCTGGATTCAATCTAGCAACCTTTCGGTTAGCGAAGCCAGCCAGGTGACTGGAATGAAATGACAGGGTTGCTGCTAATCAATGGTAGTTACTCACTTGTCCTGAGTTAGTATGTCGCTAGCTGACATGACTTTTCCCAAAGCCTTCTGCCTTTTGTTGCCATAACGCCTGTCAAAAGTAGACTCCATGCTAATGTATAGAGTGGATCAGAGTAGCATTGTACAGACATGCTGATCTACAGAATAATGTATCCTGAAACAGTCACTCCTTATTTAGGGTATGCATTTCTATTACTGTATACTAAATGAAAAAGCTAAGGATGCTGTTTGTGAGGAGAGAGCGCTAGCTAGCTTAATAGCAAGCTTTGCCAGAGACGCCTTGGCTAGAACCTGGAGCTCAGCGTTTGTGTTGCAGAATTGGCCACAGCTGTTGGTTTGAGGCCCCTCGAAACATCACTCAGCTTTAACCCCGTCCAAGCTATCCTGGCAAAGCTCAGTGATTGAAGTCTTCCAGCTGTGTTGTGTCCTTGCGGAGGGTCCGCAAGGACACAATGGGAGCGTCCAGTTCAACGGTAAATAATGCAGCTGCTCCCTGTTTTTCTCCTTGCAGGGTGAGAGCGGAGGAGCGCTGAAGGTGTTTAAAGGGTTCTCCCTGGCCCCTACGTCAGGTTCTGGCCCGGCCACAGGTGGAACCACTGCCTTCTCTGGGTTTGGGAACGGGTCAGGGTTCAAACCCCTGTCTGGTCTGTACAATGGGAACAGTACTGCGCCCGTCACTCCAGCCTTTTCCGGGTTCGCTTCGCTCGCTGCCAACAAGGCCGCAACCACTGGTAAATGAAATATGAACCTGTTGTTCTTGCTTTTTTTTCGTGTGTGTGTTCCTTGGCTGCCTCCTTCCGGGACTGATGCTCCACTGTGACTTTAAGGGAGCAGTGGTGCTCCTCCTGACATCTTCCTGGGTGGTGGCTCCTCCTGACGTCCTCCTGGGTGGTGGCTCCTCCTGACGTCCTCCTGGGGGACGTTACAGGCTGTTAAATAAGCGCGACACATCCCTTTTGGATTTCTTATCCGGCCATCTATCTAGTGACGTGTGTTGATCTTCATAGGGAACTTTGTGTTGTGGATCCATGAGTTTAAACCCACACTCACATCATGCACACAGCCTATACAGAATATCCTGAACTGGGTTCTTCTGTGTATATTAAGGCCGGTGTCTTATTAGCAGCGTAGCTACGCTAGCCCAGTGTTTTTGTGGCAGTATATTTTGTGTGTGTTCATGGGGATCTCTGTGTGGACCAGGCAGATTGTGGGAATGTCTGGGAATGTGGAGCCAGACGTCTGTTCCACAGTGACCTAATTTACATTTGACTACGTGGGCCTTGATTAGGTTGCAGGCTGTTTTCTCTGTGTGGCAGATGAGCGCCTGGTGGACTGTTGGTTCTGTGCTGATATGAAATGGAGGTGAAAACCCTCCATTGTTGGGGTCTGGGGCGTTGGTTTAATGGCGCTGCGTCGGCCGGGTCTGCCTGGGGTTGTGTGTCTGTCTTCCTTCCAGAATGGTGCCTGAGGCCAGAATGACAGAATAGATGCCATGCTCCAATAGTCAGTCAGGCAGACAGTCCCTCCCTCCCTCCCTCTGTCTCTGTGGTGTGGGGGAGGTGTGGAGCAGAGCCCACTGTGGCTAACTGAAGTATCGCAGCTTCTCACCATCTGCCTTATCGCTCACTCTCTCCATTTGGTCTCCCCTTTCTCTCCCTCTTTCCTCCCCTTTTATCTCCCTCCCCCAATGCTGTTCTCTCTTTCTCCTCCCCCTCTTCTCTCTCCTCTTCCCCTCTCGTGCTTTTCTCTTCCCACCTCCTCCATCTCCTCTCCTCTTCCCCTCTTCTTGCTTCTCAGGTTCGTTAACATTGAACAGCCCCTCCTCCGCGGCTGACGTGGCGAGCCAGCCTCCGTCTAATGGCTCCGCCCCCGCGTCCAGCCCATGCCAGAGCTCCAACTCCATCAGTACCAACAGCAAGGAGTACAGCAGGCAACTCACAGCGCTCAACTGCTCCGTCCGGGACTGGATCACCAAGCATGTCAACGGAAACCCCCTGTGTGATCTCAACCCCATCTTCCGGGACTACGAGAAGCACCTGGCCAGCATTGAGAGGAGGTATGGAGGGGGTGGTGGGAGTGGAGCCGCGGGGGTGGAGGGGGGAGCCGCGGCGACACCGGGGGAGAAGCCGCCAGCCAGCGCTGCCCCGCCACCCTCCTCTTCCTCCTCCAGTACAGTCAGCTCGGTAGCTATAGCGACGGCAGCCCCCGCTTTGTTCTCCTTCTCCAAGGAGGATGTCCCTGCTGCTGCCCCAGAGAGCAGCCCTGTCCCCGCTGGCATCCGCTTCAACTTCGCCCAGAAGGTGGACAGCTCCGTCCTGGGCTCCCTGGCCTCCAGAGGAGCAGCTCCGAGCTTCTCCTTCTCCTCTACATCCTCCTCCTCCACCTCCCTGTTTGGAGGCGCTGCTCCTCCTGCCTTCTCCTTCAGTGGGGCCAAGGCTGAGGCTGTCCCCATCAAGACAGGTAGGATGTGCTATAGGGGGTTTAATGCATGTAGACGTCGGGCAGGATGTGCTATAGGGGGTTTAATGCATGTAGACGTCGGGCAGGATGTGCTATAGGGGGTTTAATGCATGTAGACGTCGGGCAGGATGTGCTATAGGGGGTTTAATGCATGTAGACGTCGGGCTGGATGTGCTATAGGGGGTTTAATGCATGTAGACGTCGGGCTGGATGTGCTATAGGGGGTTTAATGCATGTAGACGCCGGGCTGGATGTGCTATAACTTCCAGCCCCTTCTTCTCTGGGGTTTATCATAGTAGTCTACTGACCTTAATTACTATATAACTACTATCCCTACTGGCCTGTGTGTAGCCTGTGTGTTATCAGTTTGTATTCTTACCAGAAATGCTTTGTCTAACAGTAGTTACTACTGGGCTCAAAGCAGGTATGCTCTTTTAGGTGTAGCATTGATATTAAAGCTAACAATGTTTTTACATGAGCTAAGCATCATCCATTAGTTTTTTTTTTTACAGGGTTTAGTATTATCATATTTAGTATTAACAATTTTATGAAACATTTGACAAATGATCATTCAGCACATTCCCTGAACATTATACGGCCTCTCTGTAGATGTCATGTTGGTATGTCTATAATGTTTGCTCGTTATATACATTACCATTATATACATTACCGTTCAAAAGTTTGGGGTCACATTTCCTTGTTTTGTCCATTAAAATAAAGTCAAGTTGATCAGAAATACAGTGTAGACATTGTTCATGTTGTAAATGAGTATTGTGGCTGGAAACAGCTGGTTTTTAATGGAATATCTACATAGGCATACAGAGGCTCATTATCAGCAACCATCACTCCTGTGTTCCAATGGCATGTTGTTTGCTAATCCAAGCTTATCTGATTAAAAGGCTAATTGATCATTAGAAAACCCTTTTGCGATTGTTAGCGCAGCTGAAAACTGTTATGCTGATTAGTGAAGCAATAAAACTGGCCTTTAGACCAGTTCCATTTCTGGAAAATCAGTGTTTGTGGGTTTGATTACAGGCTCAAAATGACCAGAAACAAAGAACTTTCTTTTGAGACTCTTCAATCTATTCCTGTTCTGAGAAAAGAAGGCTATTCCATGTGGGCATTTGCCAAGAAACTGAAGATCTCGTATAACGTTGTGTACTTCTCCCTTCAAAGAACACTGCAAATTTTAATTGAATATAAAGAGGAGTGGGAGGCCCTGGTGCACAACTGAGCAAGAGGACAAATACATTAGTGTCTAGTTTGAGAAACAGACCTCTCACAGGTCCTCAACTGGCAGCTTCATTAAATAGTACCCGCAAAACACCAGTTTAGAGGCGACTATGTAGATCTTCCACTGAAAATCAGCCGTTTCCGGCTACAATAGTCATTTACAACCTGTATTTCTGGTCAATTTGATGTTATTTTAATGGACAAAATTTCTTTTCTTTAGAAAACAAGGACATTTCTAAGTGATCCCAGGCTTTTGAACGGTAGTGTAGCTTTAATGGTTTTTGAAAATTTGGCTTTTCATTTTGGGTCTTTGTTAGATGACATGTTCAGCTGACTGAGATCACAGACTATATGTCAAATAAAGCTCAGATAAATGGCCAAGTTTAGTATATTTTTATTCTCAGGTGGATTTACACCGAATGGTACCGGGCTCTAGACCCGAACCAAATGGTTGCATTTTTAAACTATTTGGTTTCATTTTTCAAGTTACATTTTTAACTGGTCGCGTTAACACAGCCTTCAAATACCATTTTTCTTACAAAAAAAATTCCAAGTTTCCTGATTTGGTTGAAACACTAATGTGAATGGTTCTTGTCCTGATGTCTTCAATGGTTTTGTGAGCGGTGTGTGAACCCCTGTTCCTCTGACTCTCCCCCTTAACGTGAGAGTAACTGTCAACAGCATGCTGTTGGCATGAGCATTTGATCGCTACTTCTCTACGCAATGAACACTTTCAAAAGAGGCAGAGAGATACAGCGAGTGAGGATGTCGAGATCGTTATTAAATTCGACACGCCTGTAATATGCCATTTACAAAGTTCATAGATCCTTCCAAAAACATGCTCCCTCTCAATCCAAAGTGTGTTCCATACTACAATAAACCCATTGAAAGATTAATTCTGTTCCTCGAACAACTTGAAGATCCATGTAATTAAAAATAATTTAACCTTCCATCACTAGTTCTTATAGGACATGTTGAAATCTAGCATGCCAAAGCACAAGGCGTTTACTAACATGTAAGATTATAATAGGTATATCCTCCCAAGAAAAAAATCTATTGTTAAAAAATCTAATGTTCCTACCAAAGTCATTGCTCTATAGAATGTTTTTCTTTGCATACGAACCTGGGAAGGTAACGGGGTGAAATTCAACTTAACAAGAAACCTGCTTCCCAGTGCTTGTAGCCGAATCAGTGATGTAAAGGACCGCAGTCTTAACATTATCAAATTCATCTTTATGTAGAACAAATGAAAACTAATTATTATATAAGATACTTTTTGGGGGGAGGTGACCAAATCATGTGCTAGTGCCACCAACTGAAAGACAGAGTGGCACCGATGGAGATGTCAGTCAGAGCCACTAATTTATAGGAAATAAGGTTCAACGTTGTTGGTAAATTGTCCTGAAGTTTCATCTATAGTTCCTGTTTTCCTCTAGATGAGAACGGAGAAGAGGAGTCCGATGAACCACCCAAAGTGGAAGTCAAAGAGATCAAAGAGAAAGATGCCTTCTACTCCAAAAAGTATGTTAGCCTCTGAAATTTACCTGCACATTAAAATTGTTTTATTAACTGGTATCATTGGCTAATTTTTCATCCAATTCTCATGTGAGTTGTGGTGCGAAGGGAAAAGGTACCTGGTAGATGTAACCAAAAGGCAGTTACAATTTTATTTCCTTTTTTTTTAACAGGATTTGGAAAATATGTTTTTGATTAATAAAATGTCAGAGTCCGCCATTAACCTGTAGTGGGTTTTGTGGTTCTTAAATCGAACTTCAGCCAGGTGGATTATATTGTTAAATCAAACTTTAGGCAGACATAATGTATTGGGCTTTCATACAAGGGTGACATTTATTCATAACACTGCTCAACCAGCTGTAAAAAATATCTTCCTTTGTGAGGTGCCGTCACCTCTGAATCAATGACATCCAACTGTTCAAAAAGATTTGGAATCCATGGAGAGATGAGCATTATTCCACTGTTTAGACTGGCGCTTGAGTATTAGTATTCATTGAGTCTTTTCCAGTAAAATTACAGCGATCTAATGATACGCTACATAATTCTTTCCACACCCTTTCCCCCAGTCAGCCATTTTATTTAAAATGTCAGCATAGACAGGACGTCCGAGAGATTCTTAGTTCTTAACAGAACTTCTGCTTGAGGCTCATAATTGTAGACCACATTGTTAACATTTTGTTACAAGTTTTTTTCTGAATTTGAAACATGAGTTGTTGGTGGTTAGTGAACATGTAATAACATGTAATAAGTCATATCAGACCCTCTGACGACCTTTAATACGCTTTATAGAACCCAGTGGGGTTCTAGAACACCCGTGTGTTCACTGGTTATTTTATTACAACACCGGTGAAATCTGTTGAATCTCAGACTTTCAGGTACTCTTTGGAAACAATAGATTCCTTTTGTTGACTTATTCCTAAAATATTCTGCTGTGTTCTTGTCTTATTCGAGTTTTTGCAGACAGTGATAATGTGGGTGTTAATCCATGTGTGATAATGTGGGTGGTTAATCCGTGTGTGATAATGTGGGTGTTAATCCGTGTGTGTTCCAGGTGTAAACTGTTTTATAAAAAGGATGCAGAGTTCAAGGAGAAGGGGGTTGGAACACTGCATCTGAAAACAACACCCGAGGGAAAGATCCAGTTACTAGTCCGAGCCGATACCAACCTGGGTATGTTAATTACATTACCTTTTGAACCCTTATTAAACCCAACCTGGGTAAGAAATTGACATTACCTTCTGAACCCTTATTAAACCCAAACAGGATGTATTTCAACTTGTCACACTTTTTTTTGCAGTGTTACATAAGTCTCATTGCATAGAATCCATGTTTTGGAATATTTCTATTCTGTGTATTTGTTCTTTTTGCTGTTATTGCTGTAGGGTCAAATCCATAGTTTTGTGACAATCAGAACAGTTTCTGTTCTGAAATCACCAGTGGCCTCATGGTGAAATCCCTGAGATGTTTCCTTCCTGTCCTACAGCTCAGTTCAGATAGATGAGTGTCTTAAGTGTGTCTGGGTGGTTTAATGCATAGTAACTGGACCAGGCTTGGAGAGATAGTAAAGGTCTGATCTGTTATTGTTACCTATCCAGCAATCACTATGAGGCTTCTGGCAAAGGTATCTTGTAATTTATGGCAATTAAGTCGTTACAGAATTCCACACAGTAATAACAGAACTACATAACGAGTGAACCTTTTCATAAATGCTTTGATGAAGCGACCTTTCAGCTTACTTCCTGATCAAAGGTCATGCTCATGGTTAAATACAGAAGAACCTGGGAGGGGTTTACTGCCAGGAGACTCCCCTTCCCCAGGCTGGGTTCACATCCATTATCCTTACTGACAGGAGAACCTTGACTCCCCTTCCCCAGGCTGGGTTCACATCCATAATCCTTACTGCCAGGAGAACCTTGACTCCCCTTCCCCAGGCTGGGTTCACATCCATTATCCTTACTGCCAGGAGAACCTTGACTCCCCTTCCCCAGGCTGGGTTCACATCCATTATCCTTACTGCCAGGAGAACCTCAGGCTGGGTTCACATCCATTATCCTTGAAACACGTCTAAATCAATAAACACTGTTAAATGAGTTTCCTGCCGTCTGCATTCTTGAATAGACTGACAACGCTATAATCACAGGTCAACAGAAGTTCTCACACTTTAGTTAAAAAGGAAAACAGATTAAACCAAATTGTTCTCCACAATATAATACTTGTAATCCACTGTACCTTATAGCTGAATAACTACGGCAAATGAAAACAGCCAAACAAAATCATCTTAATATAAGAGAATCATAAAAAAATGGAATCAAATTCTCATGACAAATGCCTGATACGGCTCACGACAAATGCCTGATATGGGGCTTTTATTGCAATAACTTCCTCGGTTGATGAAATAATGAGAAATGGAAGGTTATGTTTACTTTTTTAACTACCGTTAGTTGGATTGTTTTGGCCACAAAGGATGTCAGCAAAAGGCCTGCAATTAGTCATGGATGGTCCGGGTCTGTAGGAGTCATGGGTGGTCAGGGTCTGTAGGAGTCATGGGTGGTCAGGGTCTGTAGGAGTCATGGGTGGTCAGAGTCTGTAGTTTAGGAGTCGTCATTTTCACGGCTTCACTACTACATTTCATGCTCAGAGCTAAATGCTAGCTGCATGCAAATGCTTTGAGACATTCTCCATGTGTTAGAGTGGAGGGGGCTAAATGTTATATTGAACGGGTAAACAACAATAACATTGTTTTTCTTGCTGACTTCCAACACATCGTTGCCCTGTTATCAGCTGAACATCAGAGTATTAACGTTAGGCTACTTCAGTCAGACATGTCTTTAAGTCACTTCAGACAAGTCTAAGTCAAGTCTCAAGTCACTGCATGCAAGTCCAAGTCAAGTCTCAAGTATTTTAAGCACTACAGGCTATAGTTATAGTCTATTAGTCCAAAATAAGTCCTTTCAACTTAAGGTGCTCTTTTTGGGGATGACTATTATTTTATGGGCTATTTTAAATCAGCAGTTGATAATCTAGTGCACTAATACTTAATTGTAACATTGAATGTTTAATTGAAGTATGATCATGTTGAGGCTGGGGCCGGCCTATTCTATCTACTGTTCTATCTGGCATTAGCCAAATTGTCTGACTATTTTACATAGGTTAGCCATGAGCTAACAGCTCTTTGTGTTCTGTATGGTTATGTGTTGGCTAGATATTAGCTACTGTAACTGCTTAGCTGGCAAAGATTAGAAACAATTATTGACAGCGAACTATCATTAGGCTTCTCACTGAATGTAAAAAATATTTGTCGCCAAACACTATTACGAATGGAGCAGATGCACTATCGCTAACGTTACCTAGGTGACTTTCAGATTTAATCGCTTGAGTTACCAGACCAGAACAAAGAGTGAGGGCAGGTTTTTTCCTTAGTTTTAGCTATTCTATATTTACCTTCCAAGTCACGAGTCCCATGACTACAAGTCCAAGTCAAGTCTTAAGTCCTTTGAACAGATCGCAAGTCAAGTCACAAGTCAATTTATTGGTGACTTAAGTGCGACTTGAGTCCAAGTCTGCGACTTGAGTCACCATCTCTGACTTCAGTACTAACATGAATTCAACAATCCTGGCTGCTTACAAATGTTGTAGTTCATTTCCTGTCTTGCCACCGCTTGAAGCACAATTATTTGACATAACTGCAACATTTACAGCCTAGCTAGCCTACTCTATAACTTCAGGATCATGTTTTAATGTGTACATGAACGGACAATGACACATTTAGTAAACGCATGCTTTTAAGCATTCATGTTAGTGGACGTTGGTCTATGGCCATAAAGTTTATCGTTTCAGTAATGGAAAAAGTCCATAGTACCGGAATAACATGTGTGAACACAGCGATGTCCGCTATTTAGCAGTCGGCAGATACACAGTGCTTTTTCCATTTCACTCCTACGACTTTGATTCTAGCTTTTAAATGGTTTGCGTCATTAAAGGTATGGATATCAGGGGAACTTTGTTCTATTTAAATGAAGGTTAAGGTGCTCACTTTGCATTTCAAGCTATGCATTTGAGCTGGTTTTCGGTGCATCAGGATTAATTTGCAGGTCAAGACTGACCCAGTTTCTCTCCAATAGCCATTTACTATTGCAGAACTACTTACGCCAATCAGCCATAACATTATGACCACTGACAGGAGAAGTGAATAACACTGATAATCTCGTTATCATGGCACCTGTCAGTGGGTAGGATATATTAGGCAGCAAGTGAACATTCTGTCCTCATTGTTGTTTTAGAAGCAGGAAAAATGGGCAAGCGTGAGGATCTGAGCGACTTTGACAAGGGCCAAATTGTGATGGCTAGACGACTGGGTCAGAGCATCTCCAAAACTGCAGCCCTTGTGGGGTGTTCCCGGTCTGCAGTGGTCAGTACCTGTCAGAAGTGATCCATGGAAGGAAAAGCGGTGAACTGGCGACAGGGTCTTGGGTGACCAAGGCTCATTGATGCACATGGGGAGTGAAGGCTGGCCAGTGTGGTCCGATCCAACAGACGAGCTACTGTAGCTCAAATTGCTGAAAAAGTTAATGCTGGTACTGATAGAAAGGTGTCAGAACACACAGTGCATC
>JACXGI010019836.1:0-11717 GCA_016801175.1 Esox masquinongy | reverse complement strand
AGGACCTTATGTCCTCCTAAGTTTAAAACGGCAGGAGACAGGAAAAATTTAGAAAATGCATTCCTTAGAACTACAAGGATTTATAGTGGAGAAGGAGAACTGACCCTACTCCCCAGCACAATAATATAGCAGCGTAAGACCTTGGGGCTGAGACAGGGGGGTCCGGTGACACTGTGGCCCTATCCGGGGGAGGCCCGGTTTGTTTGGTTTCGTTGCTGTTTGATATTCCATTTTGGGTTAATGGAGTTCTAAAATCATAGACCTGCCCAGCTCAATTTCATTTGCTGATTTTGGCCATATTGTTTGAGATATCATCTTTCCTTATAAAACTTTTAAAAGATAAATGTTCAAAGGTCCTTCACACCAAACAGCATGGAAATCTGTTCAGCGGTCTCGTCGGAGATGTCGTTAACGTGTTTTTCAAAAAAAAAAATTCAAAATGGAGGATAATCTAAGGGGTGGATTTGAAAGACCCCAGAGACTTTTTTGGTCAGCATGAGAAGGGGCATATCTGGAACCTGGTTGCATGTCTCTAAGACATTCGGTTCATGAGATATGAGCTTCACTTTTTCCATTTTCGACTGAGTGCTTCGGCGCCAACATGAGGTGTATCGGATCCATAACAGGCAAAGTTTGAAATGTTTTGAACCAGAGGGGACCAAGCTATGGGCCTCTGAAAATGGCCCCGGAAAATAATAATAATAATAACTAGATGAGTACATTTCCTGAAGAAAATGTGGTGTGCATGCTGTTTAAAAACTATTTATGGTTTGAAATAGTGTATACCTATGGAAAGGTTTGGAGTCTGTATTTTTTAAGGCTCAAGAGATACTTTTGGTGAGGGTAATTAGCATACATGGCATAGTTAAAGCTAATAAAAGTGTTACCAATGACTGATCTCGTGTCTGTAGATCGAACGGTTCAAAATATACAGCCTAGTAGTGAATTAATGCTAATCAAGCTAATTAGAGAACGTAAGATCGATCAAGGTTTCATTATATAAAGTAAGGATAGCCTAAACTGGTGTAACAAAGTTGGTTTTGTGTCTGTAGCTCGCGTGGTTCAAAAGATACATCCTAATTGATAATTAATGCTAATTACGCAAATTAGCATTTGTAAAATCAATTACCGTTTCATAATTTGCAGTGGGGATAGCCTAAACGTGTGAAACTTGGTTTCATGTTGGTAGCTCAAATGGTTCAAAAGATACAGCCTAATGGCTAATTAACGCTTATTAGCATGTGTAAAATCAATAAAAGTTTCATTATATGAACTAGGGATAGCCTAAACTGGTGAAACAAAGCCAGTTTTGTGTCTGTAGCTCGCGTGGTTCAAAAGTTACAGCCTACTAGTTAATTTATGCTAATTACACAAATTCAGCATACGTTTAATCAAAGAACCTTTCCTAATTTGAAGGAGGGATAGACTAAACTAGTAAAACAAATTACGCAAATTACACTAATTAGCGTATGTAAAATCAATAAACGTTTCATCGTATGAATTGGGCATAGGCTAAACGTGTGAAACAAAGTTGATTTCATGTCTGCAGCTCGAACGGTTACAAAAAATACAGCCTAATAGTTAATTAATGCAAATTACGCTAATTAGCGTATGTAAAATCAATAAAGGTTTCATTATATGAACTAGGGGTAGCCTAAACTGGTGAACCAATGTCGGTTTCGTGTCTGTAGCTTGAATGGTTAAAAAGATACACCATAATACTTAATTCACACTAATTACGATAATTAGCATACGTAAAATCAATAAACCTATTATTATATGAACTGGGAATAGTCTAAACTTTTGAAAGAGAGTCAGTTTCGTGTCTGTAGCTCAAACGGTTCAAAACATACAGCCTAGTAATTAAGCATCACTAATCATGCTAATTAGCATACGTAAAATCAATAAACGTTTCCTAATTTGTCGTAGGGATGGCCAAAACTTGTAAAACAAAGTTGGTTTCGTGTCTGTAGCTCGAATAGTTCAAAAGATACAGCCTAATAGATAATTAACGGTAATTATGTTAATAAGCATACGTAAAATCAATTACTGTTTCATAATTTGCAGTGGGGCTAGCCTAAACGTGTGAAACAAAGTTGGTTTCGTGTCTGTAGCACGAACGGTTCAAGAGTCATTCTCAGTTATATCCTAACGATGTAAATTAGCAATTATACAGTCAAATTGTTTATAAACATGTAATAGAATTCTTATTTAGGATAGCTTAAAACCTTTAAAGTTGTTATCAAAGGTTGACTGGCCCTAAAGCATGAACATTTTGAATTGAAACCTCTGTATTACTTTGGCTCTCATTGAAACACATGTTAATTTATGCAAGATTTGAATGTTTATAATTGCAAAAGTAAACATAGTATCAAAAATCTGAATACAAGCAACTCAATTTTGGCCAGACTGAACATCTTGGCATTGGTTTGGACTTGACAGCTTAAAAAATGTAGGAGGAGATGCGTCTAGATTTTTTTACTTTTTTACCATTCAAGTCTATGGACACTTTTTTCCCATTGAAATACATTGGTGGCTCATATAAATATTTATATAGTATAAAAAGTATAATAGCTATCAAAAAGATCTGCTCAAGCAACCCGAGTTTGAGCATTTGGGACATTTTGGAGTTGGTTTCGTGTTTATAGCTTTTACCGTTTAGGCTGTAGAGCTGGAGGAATAATAATAATAATAATAATAACTAGACAAGTACATTTGCTGAAGAAAATGTGGTGTGCTTGCTAGCTGTTTAAAAAGTATTTATGGTTTGAAATATTGTTTACCTATCGAAAGGTTTGGAGTCTGTATTTTTTTTAAGGCTCAAGAGATACTGTTGGTGAGTGTAATTAACATAAATTAGCATACATGACATAGTTAAAGCTAATAAAAGTGACAGATCCCGTGTCTGTAACTCGAACGGTTCAAAATATACAGCCTAATAGATAATTAATGCTAATTACGCAAATTGCATGCGTAAAATAAATTAACGTGTCATTATATGAACAGGGGATAGCGAAACTGGTGAAGCAAAGTTGGTTTCATGTCTGTAGCTCGAACGGTTCAAAATATATAGCCTAGTAGGTAATAAAAACGAATTACGCTAATTAGCATATGTAAAATCGATAACCGTTTCTTAATTTGCAGTACGAATTGCTTAAACATATGAAACAAAGTTGGTTTATTGGCTGTAGCATGAACGGTTCAAAAGATACAGCCTAACTGCTAATTAATGCTAATAAAGCAAATTAGCATGTTAAATCGATGAACGTTTCCTAATTTGAATTAGGGACATCCTAAACTGGTGTAAAAAAGTTGGTTTCGTGTCTGTAGCTCGAACTGTCCAAAAGATACAGCCTAATAGTTAATTAATGGTAATTATGCTAATTTGCATACGTAAAATCAATAATTGTGTCATTATATGAACTGGGAATAGTCTAAACTTTTGAAAGAGAGTCAGTTTCATGTCTTAGCTAAAACAGTTCAAGTCATTCTCAGTAATATCCTATTGATATAAATTGGCAATTATACAATCAATTGTTTAAAAACATGTAATAGAATTCTTATTTAGGATAGCTACAAACCTTTAAAGTTATCAAAGGTTGATTGGCCATAAAGCATGAACATTTTGAATTGAAACATTTTTATTACTTTGGCTCTCATTGAAACACATGTTAATTTATGCATGTTTTTAATGTTTATAATTACAAAAGTAAACTTAGTCTCAAAAATCTGAATATAAGCAACTCAAGTTGGGGCAGTCTGAACATCTTGGCGTTGGTTTGGACTTGATAGTTTAAAAAATGTGGGAGGTGATGCTTCTGGAATTTTTGACTTTTTTACCATTCAAGTCTATGGACACTTTTTTCCCATTGAAATATAGTGAGGGGGTAAAAGAGAGGGTGGTTGGAAAGTTTTACCACTAGAAGGTTACTGGGGGACGGCTAGGGAAATGAGTGCAAGGGAACGTAACCTTAGTGATTATTTAAACATTTATATTTCATTTATCTGACTCCAAATTGTTTGTAAAAATAAGCAATCATAAATGACCATGATATACTGGAAGTTCTTAGAAAAGTTAGCTAATCTTTCGTCACAAGCCAAACATTTAAAAGATCATATGTTTCACGGCCTATGTTATCCTCAATGCTCCTCATCAGTCAAGTCCAGAAGACAAGGGACGGTGTAGCAACCCCGAACTCAGAGATGATCAGTCTGGTCACTTCGATTTACGTACGTGTGTGTGCCTATATCAGTTATCATAAGCGCCCATAATGTGTATGTCGTTTAACACGAACATACAGTAAAATGGCGTGTGTTCCTGAGTCTAACAGAAAGTTAATTATACCCAACGACTCAGGGATGACTAGAATGTCATATGTTCCTGGGCCTACCAAACTGCTTTGAGAATTCCAGGACACAAAGTCTGGTCGCTTAGACTTACTTATGTGTGTGTAATTACCAGTAGCCCTACGAGCTCGAGTATGGAGATGAACGAGGAATGGCGTAGTAATCTATATTCCAAAGTAATACAATTTATTCCAATCAAGTAATAAAGTTACAATACAAAATATAGTTACATACCAAAACAATTCAACATCCTCCCTAATAGCCTAACAGTCTACCAATTATACCATAATTATTAAGACACTATACCACAAAGGTGTACTAGGAACTTCTGTTAAAGATAGACTCCTGAATATGACTACAACACAACGTGTCAGGAGGTCTCTTTAACAATGACAAACTCCTAAATATGACTGCTACACAACGTGTTGGGAGGTCTCTTTAATGAGGACAAACTCAAATAACTTTTTGGAGGCATGGCTGTTTATCCTAAAATCAGACATATCTAAAACACTCCCCCAAATAGTCATTAGCATTACTTTACCTTGGCAAATACAATGAACACAAAGGACAGGAACTGTCCCACTTAATCAATGCAACATTATCGAATGGACGGGGCATTGCTGCCAGTTGTTGTCTGACATGCAACAGGGACAATCATTTCTACAATGTTCTTGTGAAGTTTGACCCATAACCCCTACAGTACAATAAACATATCAGCCTATTCTGCCCTTTATGGGGAACAGGGAAAATCCAAACACTACAGATAAATGTCCACAATATCATGCATTTAGTTACCCTCCAGTTTGCTCAGAGTTCCACACCTTTCCAGATGAGCTCAGGAGGGTGGGGCTGATGGCCTACACCTGGTGTTCCAGATCTTTGGAGAAGCAAATGTTACCCAGGACACTGATTCACATCCCCAAGGGTGTGTTGGAGACTTGGTGGGGCCAGACGTGCCTCGTTTCATTGAATATACTTGCACTCTTCCTCAACAGACATTTCTCATTACACTACAGAAATACATTGGTGGCTCATATAAATATTGATATAGTTTAAAAGGTATAATAGCTGGTGAGCATATGGAAACAGTCATAACAACACTGTAAGCATATGGCAGCCGAAATAATCACATGGTAAACACTTTCATATATTTTTTACTGTGGTCAGCCATATTGTCCACCATCTTGTATTATTTCTCTTAGTTTTTAAACACGCTATAGGGAGAGATCTATTAGACACATATATGCCCCTGGCCTGGTCAAACAGTGTTATTGTTGATTTTAAGTAGATTTTTATACATGACTTGAAATTTTCACTGAAAATAATATCCAAGATGGCAGACATGATAGGTCCTTGATGCAATTCTGTACATCCTGGGGAATGAGGCATGTACACAAAGAATCAGCAGTCTTCAATCGGGGTGGAAATGACATAATTGTGGAAAAAATGCATTAAGGTGTGGCCTGTGGCGCCCCTTGTGGAGGAATCTAGTCAGGTGTCTGTGTGGAAAATATACCTGGTCTGTAATTTCATTGTGCGATATTGTAATGCACACATGAAGTGCATGAATCCCTAAGTTTTACACTGGTTATCCATTTTGTCCACCATCTTAGAATATATCCCTTTGCCTTTACCACCCTATACGTAGATGTATAAGACGCAGGTATGCCGATTGTCAGGTCAATCAGAGTTATTGTTGATTTTAAGTAAATTTTTATAGGTTTCATATAATGTTCACTGTACAAAATATCCAAGATGGCGGACATGATTGGTTCTTGCTGCAGTTTTGTACCTCCTATGGAATTAGGCATGTAGACATATAATCAGCATTCTATGTCAATCGGGGGTTGAAATAGTGTCATTGTGAAAAAAATTAATTAGGTGTGGCCTGTGGTGCCCCCTGTGGAGGAATCGGGTCCGGTGTCTGTGTGGATGGTATACATGGTCTATATTTTCATTGTGCAGTAATGTAATGCACACATGAATTTTGTGGATGCATTTGTTTTACACTGGTCAGCCATTTTGTCTGCCATCTTGTATTTTATCTCGTAGCTGTGAACATCCTATAGGGAGACGTATAAGACACATGGTTGCCGATTGCCAGGTCCATCAGAGTTATTGTTGATTTTATGTAGATTTTTATAAGACTCATGACATTTTCACTGTACAACATATCCCAGATGGAAAAAATTCATTAAGGCGTGGCCTGTGGCACCCCTTGTGGAGGAATCGGGTCAGGTGTCTGTGTGGATAATATACATAGTCTGTATTTTCATTATGCCATAATGTAATGCACACATGAAGTGTATGCATCTGTAAGTTTTACACTGGTCAGCCATTTTGTCCACCATCTCGTAATTTTTCTCTTACCCTTTACTACCCTATAGGGAGGCACATATATGACTCCTGTACACCAACAGTCAGGTCAATCGGATTACCGGTTGATTTTAAGGTAATTTTTATAGGGGTCATTAGAGTTAGCATTAACACTAGAACTGCCAGGCCTTTTTTACCCCCTATAACCGCCAGGACACAACGCCGTTTGGCATCATTAGCATACGAATCGTTCCTATTAGCATGGACATTCTCCTCCAAAGCATCACCATGCAGCCAGAGCATCAGTTCATCTACTGAGTCGTCATCAGAGTATATAGAAGTATAAAAAATAATGAGTTACAGAATTTGTTTGTATTAAATGGTAAATTAATTTGAAAAATACAAGAATGTGTTTGTATTTAAGGTTTTATCATACGAAAAAAAACTAAAAAAAGAATACACAGAACGATTATTTTTAAGAACACAGGCTATAGTATTTTAATTTGTTTATTAGGCCCTACAAATGTAAAAAATTAAAATTACTCAACACTTCAATTATTCAAAGGTAAATCCTTTAGTATTTAGTTTTCATTTTGATGATGTACAAGGTAAAATAAGAGACATTATCGACTAGTTTGCGACAATCAAAGGATATGCGCATGAATAGTCTACAAAGGCCTAAAGCACGGTTGCTTGATAAACACGATAAATTTCAAAGAATGAATAACACATAGGCTACAGCCTATTCGTAGAAATAAAATTGATCAAGTTGATAAAATTAATTTTATCCAAATCGTGCAGTCTCTTCCAGACTCCTATCTCGCAGTGGCATTTGGGGTCGCCGTTGGTTCGTTTTTAAAAAAAATTTGCGAGGAGGCTCAGGCATTGGCAGTGGCGGTTCAATATCTGAATCAGATGAAGACCCGGCATCTGACTCGTCGATTTCGGGATCTATTTCTGATCCTCGATCGGACTCCATCTCATCTAAATCTTGCAGGATCTGCAATGCTGTCAGGGCGTCAAATCATCGGGTTTGGTTTGTCACTGTGAACTAAACGCTGTTAATTGTGTCTGAGTTGTGTCTGACTTGCTCACCGAGTTCAAATTATATACACTTTATACCCTCTTCATCACACTTCAGTCACATGCATAGGTGTGTCTGGGTTGATGAGGGGGTTATCGCCCATTCATCCACTGACGTCATTGCTATTCCCTTGTTATTCCTTAGATTTAATTAGACTAGGTTCCCGAGGTAGACATGTATGTGTAACCACTGAAAAAGAATGTAAACAACATGTTTGCAATTTCTTGATCTTCAGTAAAATAAGCAGAGAAAAATCAAAGACAGATGTGTGTGTGATGTGTGTGTGATTTAGTTTCGCTTTTTCTCCTAAAATAACAAGAAACCAGGCCTAGTTCAGCCGGCCTGCAAAAGAAAATGTTGCTCTCTCGAGATTCTAACCCAGGTCGCCCATGTGAAAGGCTGTGTCGTTAACCACTACACCACAGAGCTGTACATTTGCTGGGTGTCAGTATAGCCTCTTGTGTCTATCCTGAACAAATCCTCTTTTGCCACTGGCCATTTTAACGGTTAATTTGCCATTTGTGAATGACATTGATACAGTTAAACTGACTAACGTTTCTTAGTTTACCTCCACCACAAATAGCGTCTATGTATGGCATTTGCCACTGGCTGTTTTATCAGCGTATTAGCCAGTAATAAGCTTTTACCGGTATCTACTAACTTTCTGGAATAGTCATAAGAAATAGAGCAATTGCTAGCGAGTCTGCCAAAGCTATTTCATTTCATGGCATAAGAACGTATTTTTTTCTTTCATGGCAAAACAACATACTTTTTTCTTTTATTTGTGAATGACATTGATACAATAACTATGAATAAAGGTGATAACTAACTTTTTCATCAAGTGAAAAGACGAGAGAATCGTGGAATCTACCAGAAATAATTAATAAATGTCGGTGATGTCAATAGATTGGAACTTAGGTCTTCCACATGAGAGGCACTGTCTTTAACCACTACGCCATGGCATTACACATTTCAGCAGTCGCTAGACTCCATTGAGGATTGCGTTAAACTGACTAACATTTCTGATTAAGTTTACCTCCACCATAGCGTCTATGAACTGCATGGCTTTTGGCACTGGCCGTTTTAACAGCTTATTAGCCAGTAATAGGCTTACTAGTATCTACTAAATTCCTACTAGTAAATTCCTACTAGTAGTAAATACTACTAGTATCTACTAAATTCAATTGCTAGCGAGACTGAAGATGAACTTTTCCATGCCAGAAACAGGCGCAATATAACCGTATACAGTTTCAGTTAAGGCTTACTATAATGTAGATACTGAAGGTTTTAGCCAGTGAAGTTTTGGTCTATACGGAATAATTCATAATGCGTACTTCGTTTAGCCTGCGAGGAGATACGAACTTGGAACCTATAGTTCACAAATCTGCTTCTCTAACCACTCATGCTCATCATCATAATGCCGTTTACGTGTCTTCTCTATCAAAAATCAAATACTACATTATTTACTGTAGGCTATGCATCCAATTATCTTTTGCAAAAATGTATTTACAAAGCTACTTTCTAGATGAACTTTTCTATGAGAACGTCAAACTAACAGCTGTCAGACAGAGAGTAGGCTACTGAGCTGGAAGCCAGCGGTCAGGGTAGAACTCCACTGACAGATGTTCAAATTAACGAAACAACCGTTCAATTGAACGATAAAACTGACCGAGTCAGTCGTTCACAAGTCTTTTTACTTAGGCAAAGGCAGCGGCTCTGTGCTTGTTTTCATCTTTTTTTCATGGCATCAGTAATCAACTAACTATATTAATTATTATAGTATGCGTTCAATTATCAGTTATAAACATGTGTTTATGATGTTCCTTTCTTGATATATTTTTCTGGGTGAATGCATATAGAAGTTGATCGGAGAACTGAGCTTGAGGACCGGGTATGAAGCAAGTGATCATGTTGTAGTAATCCGCCGTCTAACGTTCGAATGAACGATAAAATTTAACGAGTCACTAGAAAAAAGGACTCGTGAGTCCCGAGTCACTAAAAAGATTTGTTCAAAACGAACGATTCGTTCGGGAACTGCACATCACTAGTACTCAGTCAGTCAGTCAGTCAGTCAGTCAGTCAGTCACTCACTCACTCACTCACTCACTCACTCAGTAAGAGACATTCGCTCTTCTTGGCTGGTTCCGCTTACGCAGTCCGGCAAAAACAGTAACTTGTAATACCTTTGTTGAATTGGTGAGTGGTGACTGCTAAACAATATCCTTGGTATTTCGTTTAGTGAATAATTATTTCGCCTAATATATTTGTAAGATCTCAATCTTCAGTAAAATAAGCACAGAAAATTCAGGGAGAGACGATCGGCTGTGTGTGTGATTTAGTTTCTCTTTTTCTCCTAAAATAAAAACAGTAACTTGTAATATCTTTCTTGAATTAGTGAGTTGTGACTGCTAAACAATATCTTTGGTATTTCGTTTAGTGAAAACATTTTTATAATAATAAAAAAAACAGGCAAATCTTCTCTAAATCATTTTCTGTTAGTCAGTTTAGAATACCGACAACGGAACAATGTAATATACGCCTATTTAGGAAAAGTCATGGAAGGAGGAGGGTGTAGCTTTCAAAATGGCAGTTTTATTTTAATTACCAACTCAAATGCCAATTGGCGTTGGCATTTGGCGGTTCTATTGTTAAAGGCTAACTGAAGTCATAGTTCAGTTGACTTCTGACTTAAAAACTTGTTTCATTATCAGCCCTGTTCAGAAGTATGGCCTAGCATCTGGAAATTTACTGGCGAGTAAATCTGATGTACGCTTCAGGAGAAGAAGAGTTTTAAAGGCATTTATTAGCATTAGCAAGCAAGCAAGCTTATTTATATAGCACAATTCATACATCGAAGCAATTTAATGTGCTTTACAAAGAAAAATAAAATAAAAAATATAAAAATACAATAACATAAAAACAAGCACTCAAATGAAAACATCAAAACAAATGAAAACATCATAATAAGAAAAATACATAAAGAAAACATATAAAGATTAAAAATGGGATAAAAACATAGGAAGCTATAAGGCTAAAAAGTGTGGTTAAGTTTAAGTGCTCAGTAGTAGGCACGTGAAAAGAGAAGTGTTTTTAACCTGGATTTAAAAATGGATACGTTTGGAGCACGTCTAAGATCTTCTGGTAGTTTATTTCAGTTGTGTACAGCATAAGTGCTAAACGCAGCTTCTCCATGTTTAGTTTGGGCTCTGGGCTCTACTAGCTGACCTGTGTTCATGGATCTAAGAGTTTCATAGATCCACCTGTGTTCATGGATCTGCTCGGTTTATATTCTTCAAACATATCAGAAATGTATTCGGGTCCTAAACCATTCAGAGATTTATAAACTAAAAGCACCACTTTGAAATCTATTCTGTAACTGACAGGAAGCCAATGCAAAGATTTAGTGATGTACTCTGTTCTCTTGGTCCTGGTTAACATTCTAGCAGCCGCATTCTGAATGAGCTGCAGCTGTTTTACAGTCTTTTTTGGGAGTCCAGTTAAGAGGCCATTACAGTAGTCAACCCTACTAGAGATAAAAGCATGGATGAGCTTCTCTTGGTCTATTTGGGACACCAAGCCTTTGATTCTGGCTATATTTTTTAGATGATAGAATGCTGTTTTGGTGACCGCTTTGATATGACTGTTAAATGTGAGGTCTGAGTCTATCAGAACACCAAGATTACGCACTTGATCCCTGATTTTAAGGGCCCGAGAATCCAGCTCTGTACTAATACTTGTTCTTTTATTTTTGTTGCCAAACACAATAATCTCTTTTATCTTGGTTTAATTGTAGACAATTTTGGTTCATCCAGGTATTTATGTGCTCTATACAGTGACACAGAGAGTCTATTGAGCTGTTGTCATACGGTTCGAGAGCCATATATATTTGAGTATCATCGGCATAGCTGTGGTAGTTAATGTTGTTGTTCTGTAGAATTTGGCCCAGAGGTAGCATATAGAGATTGAACAG
>JACXGI010019835.1:0-11717 GCA_016801175.1 Esox masquinongy | reverse complement strand
TTCCAGCTGAAGAAAAACAGCCCCAAAGCATGATGCTGCCACCACCATGCTTCACTGTGGGTATGGTGTTCTTTGGGTGATGTGCAGTGTTGTTTTTGCACCAAACATACCTTTTGGAATTATGGCCAAAAAGTTCAACCTTGGTTTCATCAGACCATAACACATTTTCCCACGTGCATTTGGGAGACTTGATGTTTGTTTTTGCAAACTTCAACCGGGCTTGGATGTTTTTCTTTGTAAGAAAAGGCTTCCGTCTTGCCACCCTACCCCATAGCCCATTCATATGAAGAATACAGGAGATTGTTGTCACATGTAGCACACAGCCAGTACTTGCCAGAAATTCCAACAGTTCCTTTAATGTTGCTGTAGGCCTCTTGGGAGCCTCCCTGATCAGTTTTCTTCTCGTCTTTTCATCAATTTTGGAGGGACGTCCAGTTCTTGGTAATGTCTCTGTTGTGCCATATTTTCTCCACTTAATGATGACTGTCTTCACTGTGTTCCATGGTATATCTAATGCTTTGGAAATTATTTTGTACCCTTCTCCTGACTGATATCTTTCAACAATGAGATCCCTCTGATGCTTTGGAAGCTCTCTGCGGACCATGGCTTTTGCTCTGAGATGCAACTAAGAAAATGTCAGGAAAATCCTACTAGAACAGCTAAACTTTATTTGTGATTAATCAGAGTCACTTTAAATGATGGCAGGTGTGTAATAACTTCTATTTAACATGAGTTTGAATGTGATTGGTTAATTCTGAACACAGCCACATCCCCGGTCATAAGAGAGTGTGCACACTTATGCAACCAGGTTATTGTAAGGTTTTTATTTTTCATTTTTCCGCCTCGAAGATTTCAGTTTGTTTTTCAATTGAATTGTTCACATTATAGGTCACATTAAAAGTGGAAAAAGTTCTGACATGATTTATCTTTGTCTCTTTTACATCACAAAAACCTGGCATTTTAACAGGGGTTTGTAGACTTTTTATATCCACTGTATGAATCAGACACACATTGATCTGACAGAAAAGAAATACAGGCTTTATTGCACTGCTAGGCTGCAAAATGGTTTTGACTAGTGTGGCAGTGATCATTAACTTCCTGTTCTAGCCAGACCTGTCAACTACATGGTCTACAGCTTAATATTTTTCTAATGACATCCCTCATTTAAAATGAAAAGACAGGAAGGGATGTGGAATCTCCAGAAGGAACTCTTGTGTTTTCTATTAATATGTGCAATATTGCATTTGGGGACATTTGGCTTGTCATTTTTCTAAATTCCAGAGCTGTGGAGCTTCTGCAATATTTTGTCATCACACACTGAAAGTTAGTTCATTGTGATTGCAAAATGAAAATATTTCACATATATTTAAAAAAAAATCTTTCCAATTCCTTTCCTTCACTCCCATATAAGCCTAACAACCTTGGCTTTGTTTGAGAAAACCAACAGCAATATTTTCTTATCCCTTACCACCAGTGAAAACATAATAAAATAGGCTACCTGTGCACTACTCCTTTGCCCAATTACAGTATGTGTCCCAAGATGTTTGGTGCGGGAAAAAAACAGTTGAAACAATGTTACAATTCCTTATACAAGTACACTATAACTACAAGTCAAGCCAAAGAGAAAAGCAGACAGGCAGTGGAGAGAGATTAATGCTGAAAGACCCTGTCTCAAACTAACTGCAATGCGTAGCAAATGTGATTGATAGACTAGATATTCTTCAGGATATTTTAAAACCTTTAAAGGTTGAAGGTTTTAAATTCCGCCTGTCACTACTTTAGCTAATGCAATGGTCTTCCTTAATATTAGAATGAAGTGCTTTATATTTGTGGATTCTGCAGACTCTCAGCCATACAAGCACAAAGGAGTACAAACACCTTTTTTCAGACACTTATATGAGTTATAATGTAACATGCTAACTAATCCATGCTTTTGTTACAGATTAGACTACTGCAATGCTCTTCTCTCCTTGGCAATGTGGGTGAATTGACTTCCTGCCTGTTGGGCCCTGTCCTGGGCCTCCCCCGGATAGGGCCACAGTGTCACTGGACCCCCCTGTCTTAGCCCCAATGTTTTACGATGCTGTATTATTGTGCCGGGGGAGTAGGGTCAGTTCTCCTTCTCCACTGTAAATCCTTGTAAATCTAAGGAATGTACTCTCTAAATTTTCCTTGTCTCCTGCTCCATTTAAACTTAGGAGGACATGAAGTCTTGGCCCACACCTCCGGAGTACCAAGTTCGAAAGACTTGTTGCTGTCCCTGTCCAAAGTCCTCCTGGTTGTGTTGCAGATCAAGACGATACCTGACGATTCCAGCTGCCACTCTGCTGACCATTCCACCCCTGCGTTGTCCCTGCCCTTGTCCATCTGGTTATGCTTCTGACCTGGATTAGGATTTATAGACTCTGGACACAGCCCATATGCATTTATTAATAATTACAACTTGCACTCTTAAAATGTTCACTCGGCACATCCAGAAGAGGTCTGGTCACCCCTCTGAGCCTGGTTCCTCTCTAGGTTTCTTCCTAAATTTCAGCCCCTTTGAGGGAGTTTTTCCTAGCCACTGTGCTTCAACACTTTTGTTGCTTGCTCCTTGGGGTTTCAGGCTGGGTGTCTTGTAAAGCACTTTGTGACAACTGCTGATGTAAAAAGGGCTTTATAAAAAAATTTGACTGATTGATTGATATAATGGCCAAAACAAAATCAGTTTTTTTGTTTTATATTCATAAAAAATAGAAACTATGTTTGAGTGTATCACTGTAACGATGCAAGGGAGGCGGAGGCAAATACAGGGTCAAAGAAGGAGCGTTTTAATAGGAACCAAAAGAAAACAAAACTGAGTGCCAAGCACTACAGATACAAAATAGACTATACACTGAAACACTAAAACACAGAACAGGAGAATGCCACAATACAACACAATGACCGACAAGGACGGGTAGAAAATGCCTGAACTAAATACACAAACTAACATGGTGAACAGAAACAGGTGGGGGCTAAACGCAGGTGAAAGGAATAAACTGATTAACTGAAATGAGAACAGGAAACACCAAACAAGGACATGACAAACCAAGGACACACAGAAAACACGAAGCGGAACGGTCCCTTCCGGCCGGGACCATTACAATTACATTGAAATTTCCCCAGGCCATGAGAATCAGTGTAATTTTGTTAAGGGGCCATGGATAATACTAAATTAAAAAACATACATACATTTTTTTGCTGGATCGTGTAAGCAGAGCTTGCCAAGAAGAGTGGCTGTCTCTTATTGAGTGCCTGACTGAATGACTGACTGACTACCCATTGTTAACTAGTGTGGTGGTTAGAGACATGGACTACCACGCAGTGGACTGGGGTTTGATCCATGCCACAGACCAAACATAGTAGTCATTAGGATAGACTAAAACTTTGCTGGTTACAACCTTCAGTAGCTACATTATAGTAAGCTTAAATTGAAACTGTTTATGGTTATATTGTGACTATTTCGGGTGGATTTTCGAAGTATTCATCCGTGCATGCTTTTTGGGGTAATATAGACCACAATCCCTTGCGCAGTAAAAGAGGAGTAAACTTAGTAAGAAATGTCAGTTTAACACAATGCTTAATGGTGTCTAGCTAAATATTCAAACTTGGCGTGAAGTTAATGCATGACAAAATGATCTAATGTCGAGACGCAATTTTATGACAAGGTAGTATGTCCCAATCAGTCCCTAAAGTAATCTCTAATTTAACACACTGAATGTATCAACCCTGTTATATCTGTTGTTGGTTTGGATGTTAGCTAATATAAGGAACTAGTTTTGAGAACCATGGAGTTTTGACTAATTGACTAATTTAATAATGCAGAACACTCATGCATAGACACAGCCTGTCACATAGGAGATCCCGGTTTGAATCCAGCAAGGGCAACAACATTCATTCCTTCTAATCGTGGGCCGGCCGAACTAGGCTTGCCTGGTTCCTTTTCTTGTTACTATATACCTCATAATCACGCAAAAGCAACGTTTTCATCCAGTGAGGTATCTTACCACAGGGCTGGTCCTGGATGTTCTTCTACCCAGGCAAGACAAAAAAAATGCCCCCCTCCCACCTACACATATATTTCTCAGTGTGTCTTGTTTGCAAAGCTGTTTGCAAATAATTACATCATAGACATCCTTGTGAATTTAAGCATCAAGCATGGCACTTACAGAAGTTACCTTGCCACCCAGACAGACATTCTACAGACGCAGACAAATTTAAATTCAAACTGCTGGCTGCTCGTCCTTTGTTTAACCCAACAACAGAAGTGCTTCCCTAATAGCTGCCTGGGTTTAAACAAACATCTTCTCTTTTCAGAAAGAGAAAATCTCAATTAATTGAGACAGAATAACAAAGTCAATTATTTCATCTCAGATATTATGGGCTGCAGCTCAGCTTCAGAATATCATAGAAAGGAATCAATATATCCCCACATGCATCAGAGTCAAGTCTTTCGAGGGCATTTTAGAGCTTGTTATCTATTCCTTTTGCCCTTTTCATTAACAAAAAGAATGTGATACCCTCACTCAATTCGAGTCCTGGTTTTAACCAAACACACCAAGCCCTTCCAAGGCACGGTGGTATTTAATCAATGCATCAGATAGTATGGGAGTATTTGGCTATACCGACACCTATGGATAGCATAATTGTGTCTGTCAAAAAGGTAGGCGTGCCACTTATTTTTTGGAATGGAAAGAAATGGGCTCCAATTATATATGTAATTCTATAATTATACCCATAAAAAATACTGGTGCACGCATGCACATGTGGGAGGTCTCTTACAGGCAAAAGGGAATTGAACCCCTGCATCGAAGACTTTCAATGTTGCTATCAATTTGTAGCCAACTTCCTATAGTAGGAAACCAAGTTTCTTCTTAATCATATTCCACCCGTTGTCCCACATGGCACAATACCATAATTGTTACAATTACAATAAAAAAAACACTATTTGTAATATAACATATTTAACATTCCTGTAGAGCCGATTCAATCATCTAATAAGCTTCAATATTCAATCATCTAATAAGCAGATTCATTTTTATTAATGTTTCACAATTGGATAATGCCATATAAACACACACATCACCATAGTTACTGAGGATAGTGGGAGTGAACTACGGGAGAAGCGGAAATGGGGTGAGGGTGGGAACTGCAGCAACGCTATGAGCTGGTGGCTGGGGTGCCACGGCTCAGCGGCGCCGGAGGGCGGTAGCCAATTGTCACGCTAGAGGGAGGCAGCCAACTGTCCAAATGCTGCGTCAAATTCAAGTGCTGCCATAGGCGGCTGCCTAATAATAATAATAATACATTGAACTTATATAGCGCTTTTCTTGGACCCAAAGACGCTTTACATCAGATACAAAACATACAACATCCTAGGAGAGCGATTGAACAATACACAGACAAAAGTAAAGAAAAGGACTCGGACATGACACTGGACGAAGGGAAAGGTCAGGTGCTAGGGGTAGGCTTAATCTTCCAGCTTTCATTTTGTGAAGAAATCAAGTTCCTATCATATAGTTCTGCTACAATTGACAGACGCAAGCAACTGACTTGCTTGCGCATTGATAGACTTAGAAGGGCCACTCTGTCACTCTGTGTTCAATGTTGAATATCTCTGGCTGTCATTCACATACAAAGATGTGCCATATGTCATTCCTTTCAACAGAATCTCATCTGGAGTTGAAAGTAAGTTCCTAGCATATATGTTTCTGCCGCAGTTAATAGCAACATGTGGCTGGCCAAATAGTTTGTTAAACAAATTTTTACATACAGCTCCGGAAAAAAAATAAGAGACCACTGCACCTTTTTCTTTCCTTTGAAAAAAGTCAAAAAGGAAGGTTTTGAGTGAGGAACAGAAGGGTTAAAATTAAGAGACCACTGCAAATTGAATGCTTCTATTCCTCACTCAAAACTTTCCTTTTCAACTTTTTTGGAAAGGAAAGAAAAGGGTGCAGCGGTCTCTTAATTTTTTCCGGAGCTGGATTTTCACAATGTTCCTAGATACCTGGCCACCGAACATGATCAGAGAACCAACAACCTAATGTAGTGTCTGACCCAGTTGTATGCCCGATCGGATGTCAGGAAATCAGATGCCTCAATGCATGTACATCGTATCTGTGAAGACATCCAATGTGAAGCTAATATTGAAATGCATGACTGATAGTGTTTTATTTCTAAAGTCAGACTTACATTCTGATGCGTATACAATTATAATATAACATAACTTATTATAGTCTGTCTGCTTATATTCACAGGCGAGATGCAATTTTACTAGATTTGTCATTATCTACGTCATTCTAATGTTACACTAAATACATTACATACAAAACAAACACATGAAAGTGTTTTTCTAATTTATTTATCTATGTACATCAAACAGGAATATATATTGGATTAAATGAATGCACGGTTAATGGTGTATGCACTTCTCTCTCCATGCAGGGAGTAGTCAAAGACACTGCAGGTACCTGATAGCTGTCTGTCAAAACCAGATTGGCAAGAGGCATCAACAACTTGTAATTTCCCCCTCATAAATATTAACGCTTTGGTTGGTTTTCCAATGCATACACCCTTAAGACACAGTCCATTGTACAAAATAACTAATCTGTAAATGACAAGTGAAGGACATCTCACATCTGAAGAACCTGTTCAGTACATGCCGACAAGCTATTTGGTTATCTTGTCAAAAGAATCTCTACTCTCATCTGACCATAGAACATGGTTGCAATCAAAGTTCCAACAATGTGTAACAAAATCCAGGTGCTGGCAATTTTGTATAGCTTTCTTCAAGCAAGAAGTCCAGGATATAAGAAATGATTCCCTTATACTCTGTACCTGTGTCCTGCCTCCTCCACCATGACAGAATGAACAACCAAACCAGGGCAGTGAAGCAAACAACGGCAGAGGAGATCTGCTGCATGTTTGAAGAGGTTTGGGGTTGGGGTCTGGATCCCTGGCCAGAGGATCCAGAGCCCTAAAGCAGGCGGCAACGCCGGTGGACACCACATCAGCGTTCCCGGAGGCAGACCCAGCTACCAGCTCAGAGAGCCCCTGCAGCCTTGGTAGGAGGAAGGAGAGATGCTTCCGCATCCCACGCTTGGGTGCCACCGGTACCTTCCTCACACACGAGGGCTCCAGCGCCGGTCCCCAGCCTGGAGTCCCCTGCACCGTTCCCCAGCTCGGTGTTGCCGGTGCCAGCACCACGTACCAGGGCTCCTGCTCAGGTCCCCCGCCCGGAGCCTCCAGTGCCAGTCCCCCGCCCGGAGCCTCCAGTGCCACCCTTGGAGGGGTGGAACAACGAGCCCCTGCCGCCACTGCCTCTGGAGTGGCGGGCTGATGAACTCCTCCTGTTGCCACCTCCCACCTCTGCTTTAGCACCGCGTCCTGCTCTGGGGGCGGAGCCTCCACCTGTCCCGGCGCCGCATCCTGCTCTAGGGGCGGAGCCTCCACCGGTCCCGGCCCCGCCTCCTGTTCCGGGGCCGGAGCTGCCATCTGGTGTCCCGCTCTCCCCCCTTGGGTGTTCAGGTCTTGCGGTCGGGAGCCCGCGCCTTGGGGGGGTGGTACTGTCAGGTCCTGGCTGGGGTGCCTCTAGGCATCTCTAAGTGCCCGGGGGCCACAGCTAGGGCCTGACTTTGGGGATGCCTCTAGGCATTTCTGCACTTCTGTTTTCTGTTCTCCCCAATTAAGAGGCAGCTGCACCTTGTTGTCTCTGATTGGGAACCCTATTTAAGTTACTTTTTTGTTTTGCTTTAGTTTGTGGTTCATTGTTTGCAGCAGACGTCTTTGTGTGACGTGCGGCAGTATACGGTTTGCCTCTCCGTTAGTTGTTTACTGTTTAAATTTGAGGAAGAACATTAAAAGGCATGATTCCCTTATACTCTGTACCTGTGTCCTGCCTCCCGCATCGTGACAGGTTTAAACAAAAACATGTTATATATTATAAGTCTCTGATATCTTTTTTTCCAGCATTAGCTTGCTATGTTCTGTTCGAGAATCTCCTGTTATACTTCAGAATCATGGTTCCCTTAATAATGTGCAGCCGCAGATCTTGACATTCCCACCACCACGCTTGACTGTTGGGATGAAGTTCTTTGATGGTAGGCAGTGTTGTGTTTGCACCAGAAATAGCAGTTTTTTTTTTTATTGTGTCCAAAAAGGTCAATATTGGACTCACCTGTCCATAGAATGGACTTTAAGAATGCTTTAGGTTTGTTAAGGTGGTCTCTGGCAAAGATGGGCAGTTTAGTTCTTTTTTTGACAGCAGAGGCTTCTCCCTAGCGACCCTCCCATGAATTTCATTTCAAATGCAGTTTCGTTGGACCCACTCCCCTGCAAGAAAAAATATTAATGGATGGATGCGTTGATGGATGTTGTCTCACGTGACGCATTTCATTGATCTTTTTGTTGTTTTTGTGTAGCCGACGTGCGCATGGGCCCCTAAACACCTCGTGGGTGTCCCTGCTGTGTGGGGGCTGCAGGAGTCACCGGTACACCAGTGACTGTGATGTCTGCGCACTGAGTAATAAACTCTTGGTACAGTTGGTTTTCAAGTTTCTTGTGTGTGTTAGGGTGGGATGTGCTTCCAACAGAGCTGAAACATAAGTTTGTGGTGGGCTGAAACCAAAACAATTGAAGCTGATTCATCCTCATTGTGGAGCAAATTTTTTGTGTATGATGATTAAATATTGCTATAATGAATGAGACATTTTTGTCCCTTTATGATTTTGCACATTTTAATGTGCTGGATTTTCCAATATTTTAACACTGCTCGGGCAAATTTCCTGAACTGCTGAACTAGGAACCAATCCTGTAAGTAAAACCAAAAAAATTCCTGCGTCCATATTCCTGCATCCAAGGCTATTTAGCAAAGAGAAATTTTAACTAGCTAGCCATCAAAGGACAATATAACAATGAGAGAGTAATTTCTTCTGTCAGTGATGTTCTGACTGATGTGGTTAGTGTGATGCCAAATTCAAACTGCTTTTAAACGACCTACAGTTAAGATTAGCTCAATTGTTATTGTCATTTTTTAATCAAGGTAGGCCAAATGCAAAACTGCTGTCAATTTGTAAAATGTGTTGTACTATTTATTTATTTATATTTTTTAACATTTTGGGGTCAGGCTGGCCCTTAGCTTCCAGAAAAACATGCCACTGCTCTCTTGACTCTCCCAATACCCAGAGGTCAATCTGCTCCAACAAGTTCCAAAAAGGAGACAAGGACTGAGGAGCACACAGTTAAGATCCCACCTGTGTGTGTGGGCATGCACTCTCCTGTGTGTGTTTCAGTATGGGTGGGTTGTTGCATGAGCATAGGAGAAACATTACTTCAGAATCAGTTATCATCTTAGCCTATACTGTAAACTAATGATAGGCAACAGAATAACTAGAGACAATTCAAAAACGTAGCTTGTAGCCTCGCTAGTTATTTTTTTGCAAGCTATTATTATTGTCGCCGGTTGGGTTTCCACCTACTTTAAAAATACTCTAATAGCTGAATTGACAAACAACTTCGATGTTGTCCGTATACAGTGCAGTTATTCTACTCGGTGCCTGGATCAGGAGCACCTCGGTAGGAGATGTTAAAACTATGGCATCAGAGACCAGCAGTCTTCTACCTCTAGATGGGCTACAAATAGACACCAGCAATTATTATGAAAATCTGTCGTCCGGGGATGGGGATGTGGGGTCGAGGGGGATTAAAGAGCCTTGACACCCAAGCCTTAGTAAAAGAGCTCCTGTACTTATTTCCAGCACTGTCTGCTTCTATGTAAACACAACCTCACATTAAATTGCGAGCTGCTGTTGGTGTGTGATGAGAAATCTAGCAATGTGAAAACAAAGCTTTGAAACACCAAAACTAGTAGCAACTCATCTGTCACCAACTTAAAGTAGACAAAACCATAACTTGCTGGAGTATTGAACCACAACATCCTGGGATTGTTTTTAAATGTATGATGTAAAACCACCTAATACATAATGAATGAATGACAAATGAATGTCATTTTAAAATAAATAAACCTCAGAAACAGTTCAACATTTAATCGAGGTATTTCATTGCTTATATGTGACAAGTGTTGAAAGCAGACAGAAGTGCACGTGTCATTATTAGTTTGCTCAAGCTCAAAAATAACATGATTTCTTATGGAATTTTGCTTCTCTCATTGAGGCTGCTTCTTTGCATATTAGCTGGAAGGGGTCACTGGGCGATCTTATTCGCCCCTACAACCTGTATCCTTTTCACTTCCTCAGTTTCAGGATACTTGGCACAGAAGAGAAGCACAAATGGAGAACAGAGGTGAATGGGGTTCATTTGGAATTCACACATGTTCTCTACAAGTTCTTTATATTTGATTAGACCATTTAAAATCTAAGTTGAAGGCAACATATCAAGTTGGATATATTCCTCGATTTGTTGATTTCTAAGCCAGTCGGAAGGCTTGTTGATAAAGCTGTTTGGAAATTATGTGAATATATTTAGGTGGTTTAAGTTATTAACTTTCTAAGTTGACCATATCAACAATCTTGCCCATCCCTTATGTAACTATGACTGAGTGTGCTTTCCACAATGTATTCAGGGTTATACACTACAACAAAGTGTGCCGCCTGCTCCGTGTGGCACTGCATGCTCTCTCCAGCGCTCCACCTCGCCGGTGTACTAACCGCCGGCAAGAGCAGATGGCAGCAGGGCACCCATCACACCCTCACACCTGTTTTTAGTTAATTATTATGATATCTATTTTAGTTCCTGGTTTTCACCCGCACCTCACAGTTTATTGTGTCTATGTTTGTTGAGATTGTGTGGTGCTGTGGTTTTTCTTGATAAACACAAGAAACGTGATCCTTTGTGTCAGTGTTGTTTTGTTACTTTCGTTTTTGCCTCTCCATTA
Source organism: Esox masquinongy (assembly GCA_016801175.1). NCBI lineage: Eukaryota > Metazoa > Chordata > Actinopteri > Esociformes > Esocidae > Esox > Esox masquinongy. The sequence continues at coordinate 805 of JACXGI010019835.1, read as the reverse complement.
CACAATCGCTACCCTCGCACCTCACACAAAGTACATCATAAGAAATAATGTTTTCCCATTAACTGAGTATGCAGACAAACAGCTAATTGTGCCAGGCAGCATTTAAATTATCTAAATATGGTATAACCTACCAATCAATTACTATACAGAGAGAACTGCTCAGGAGGTACAAAGATTGTGATGCAATCCAGAGCTGCAATGAGAGGTTTACCATCCATGACAAAATTCTGGGCCTCTGATGAAAACTGAACCATCGTCAACATAGGACTTAATATTCCCCAACTTCCTCTAGGAGCATTTTTGTGCCCAGGCAAATACACATATTGAAAGTAATCCACCCTGTTCACCAGTGTGGTGACTGATGTAAAGAGAGAGAGAAGTGCCTTAGCAGAATGCAATCTAAAGATGTTTTGGTCTTGAGACCACAGCAGGTTATGGACCGGGAAAATGGGGCCTCGGCCCAGGGGCCTCTGACCATTAGGGGCCTTGGGCTACAAGGCACCCCGATGACCGATAATGGTTCGAGGCCCCTGGGAACATGTACTGCGAATGCAAAATGTAGATATTTTATAAAACAAAGCATTTGCTAAATGACTTAAAGTAAATGTAATTTTCAATATGTAACTTGGTATTCACTTGATTATATAAGTACATTATATAATTTTCCAAAACATTCAGGTTATACCAGTGCTTCAGATTAGTATGATTTGAAATAATTCGTACATTTCCTAACACCAGGAAAAGTGTGCAGAAATTATGCAGGAAGAACGTTTTAGTCCAATTTATATTTTAAATCATCATCATC
>JACXGI010019834.1:0-11721 GCA_016801175.1 Esox masquinongy | reverse complement strand
CACACACACACACACACACACACACACACACACACACACACACACACACACACACACACACACACACACACACACACACACACACACACACACACACACACACACACAATAACCATGCTTAACATTATTAACATTTTAAATTAATGAGTGCCAAATCGATACAACTAGCCAACGTATAACACCACCAGAGCTTGTTCTAATCACGTCCAGTAGGAATGGATGTTCTAATCATCGGAAGGCACTTGGCTATGGGTGAACTACGGGTCTGACAACAATGTAGAGCAGCTCTGTAACAATTTATCTCGTCCCCGGGGAGGCATGAGGTGGCTTTCTCTCTCAATATTGTCAGATATCCACACTTATTAAACTGACAAATCTCTTTCATTAAACGTTGTCTGGGGCAGATAGGATCATGATGTAATCTCAGGCCCCCATCCTACTCCAATGGGATAAAATACTTTCTCGATCGTTCATCTTGCCTGACATCAAAAGGGAGACGTTTCTTTCCGCCATTGGTCCCGCTTTTATTGTGCCACCGTCTAGCCGCTGACAAGGAGATAAACATCAACATTCTCTTTATATATTGCAATATGGCAGCTGGTTTTGACTTGTGGCTGCCCCGTTTGCTTTCTTCTAACATTATCTTAGCCCCGTTTAAAGGTCTAGTTTTATTCAAATTCAAATCCACGGGCAGAAAATGAGGGTGGAGAAGCTATTTCTTGGGCAGGATTGTTTATTTATTTTATTGTTCCGCTGGTCAGCTAACATGATGAAGGCGGCTGTGGTTTGTGGGTAAGAGGACGTTAAAGGGATATCTTCCACATGAACCCTAGCCCTCTGAAGGTTTCACAAGCATGCAAGCACACACAGACAGTTCCCCACACACGCACGCACGCACGCACCAACAGTAACAGTCCGGGAAGGCAGATCGGGAGAAGGAAGGTCAGAGCGATCTGCTCCCGGACCGGCCTGGGAGCCTCGAGGGCGACCTGGCCACACAAACCAGCACATTAAATCTGCACTCACAATCCTTGGAGGGGTTTGCCTCTTAATGGACTCACTCACCATTTACACCGGTGCCAACACTACTCACCCCGTGCTATGGCCAGCCTGAGCCCAGGACAACCCACAGCGCTATTGTAGGACACCACGTTCAGCCATGGCCAGATTTTCATTTGCGAGCACACTGGTTCCGGGAAGACTTTTAGAAACCAAAAAAAAAAAAAACAGCAGGGACCAGTTTTGCTGATTACTGCCTCAGACTGACCTTTAGTTTAGAGACTCTATTAACTGGGCAAGAAGAAAAAAAATAGGCCTTGTGGGTTTGTAAAGAGGAAATGGAATTGTTGCAACGAGGGCTGTTGCTGAGGCCTTGTCGTCCCCACACCGAAATGACACACAACAGGGAGGGAGGGTCTGTTGTCTGGAGACGTTTCCAACAGGAAGGTTCAGAGCAGGAGTGAGGAAGAGGGTGCGAGACCGAGATAAATGAGAGAGAGGCCAGGTGTTTGAGGAGACAGAGCTGCGGACTGAGATGCAGTAAGTTCGTCTGGGTGTGTTGTGGCCTGGACTGAGTCCATCGAGGCGTGGCTCCGATACTTGGCTGTGGTCATGTTGTGAAAGACTGATACTTTGTGCCAAGCCAATGACTTCCTGAAATTCAACAGTAGAGCATGGTCAACACACATACACTCACATTTATTTTGTAAGTTCCTCTTCTATGAATTCTGCAGAAGAAAGGGAAATAAATAAGAACATAATCTACAAAGCACTAAGCGGTTATCAAAAACAACATTCTGCCATTTGCTCAGTTAAAATGTAAACCATGGCTATTGGACACCCGTGAATGATATCATAACTTGTATGGTTGGCTGAGCGGTTGCGTCCAACCTCTAAGCCAACTCAATCCAAGCATGTCCAACCCGCACTGACATAACAGCTCTTTGTCATGAAGGTTTTCATACAAAACCCTAAACTACAAGACAGATGTCAACCTTGTGTTGCTCCCGAGAGAACGTGAAACAGCGGTGAAACGAGCCTGATAGTACAGTGCAGAGACTTGACAGGCAACACGAAACCCTCCAAACCACATCCAACTTAATTACATCCTCACTGGCGGCGTGTGATGTTTGCATCTGTGAATTTTAACACATATTTCCGTTTCCCCACCGCAGGGCTGTGGGAGGGAGGGCTCCGGAGCACCCCTCCCCACACCTCCCTGAGAAAGTTCCCCTTGAAACTAGGCCTGGAGCCCCCCACCGTGCCGGACCACTTCTGCAACCCACCATAAATCCTTAACGACAAACTCCATAAACCTCTTTGGGTTTGAATATTTATGGATGCCTGTGGTTCTCCAGAGTGCTGTTTTCTGTCTGGGGCTCGACGCACCGCGGAAAAAAACCTCCACTGGAGCTGCTCCAAGCCCTGTTATCTACAGCGGTCGTGGTGAAGGGAGTGCTTCCACTCAGGACTGGTGGTCCGAGCTTGGATCCCATCAGCTCTGGCCTGAAACAAAATGGCCGCCCACAGAAAAGGGAAAAATGGCAGGGATGCGTATACAAACACTTACAAGAAAGACATTCTGACCTGGCAGCTGCTCTTTGGTTAGACCAACGTGGACAGTGCTGGACCCGAGCCTTTCGCATTCGTACAGGCCCAAAAAAATTCTTCCAATTCAAACAATGTTAAACAAATAAAACGTCAACAGACAAAATCTCTTCTGGCTATTCTCATCTGTTCTTAATGGCATGCCCTTAGGGATACAAGAGGCATTGGATGATTTCCAAAACCATTGCAAGAAGTGCAGCACAAGTGCTTAGCTACACTCAATGTTAAAACCAGGCAAATAGCAAAAAAAAAAAAAAAAACCTGAATTGTCCTCATAGTAAGCATGGATGAGGTGGTTGGTCCAAACTGTGCAATTGTCCAAGGCTGGTAGATCACCAACCTATTAAGAGCTGTGACCCTGATTAAATGCTACAACACTCAACAGTAGGCCTTTATAAGTCCCTCACCACCTCAACAGTCTAGTAATTACTTACATTTACCATTTTTAATATCTGTAATTCCCTTTTTCTGTAATTCATGGGTAAAAGCCCTCTGGGGCAAAACACCAGTCATGGAATTCTGCCAAGGCCCTGCCGAAGAGAAAGAGGGTTGAAGTAATTTCCCTCCAGAGTTTGTGGATGTATTACACTATCCTGACTAGGCGGGGGCCCTGGGTTTATTTGCTTTGGGAGGAGGGCACTCCGTCGATGTGATGATCGTATTGGTTTGTTCAAGCTAATCAAAGACTGCAAGGTTAGGAACGCCTGTCTGGAACTGGATACGCAGTGAAAATAAATTAATTGAACATTCGCACCCAATTTTCTCCACCAGTCCTTAATATTTCAAATGCCTTATACGGAGTCTCACAATGTTGAGGAGAAGAGTATGAAAATATACAATTGGGGGGTGGGTTCTTTACCATGGACTCCATTTTGAGGAGGTTGCGGTCAAAGCCAGTTGAGAAACAGAGTGCTGAGCGCATCAAACAAGCAGTTTGCTAATAACTGTTGGGCAATTATAAAGAACTGCTTGGCTAAGCATGTGGTTTTTCCACGAATTAATCAATTGACAGTCACAAAGTTGTGCCATCATTTAGCTCTTGCACAAAGTGCCAATTACGTCATAACTGTGCCATCAAAGTTCATAGAGCATGGCAACTTTGTGGCTGATCTGAAATCTGGCAGGAATAAAAACAAAAACCTTCCACAAACAGAATCACAAGAAACAATTTACAGAAGTGAGAAATATCAAGCCATTGGCATGAAGTGTCCAAACAAAAAAATCAACGCCAACCAAAAATGGATAAGTCTAAGAGTTTTGACAGAAATAAAATGAAATCCCAGTTGTTTCTGAAACTCAAAAACTCAGGTCAAAAGATGACCCAGGCGTGTCGGACACTGTTCCGTGGCGTACCTGGAGCACATCTGTCCTGTTAGGAGGAGGACGGATCTACGAGGCAAGAGGGACCATGGAGTTCAGTTCACAGTTTCAGTTTCCTTTGCATTCCTCTGCCCCAAGCCTCTGAAGAGTGCTGAGACGAGATGGCTGCCAAGGTTGTTAACCTTCAGGCATTTGTAATGTTGCACCAGGGTTCCTTTATTGCACAAGTGAAATAATCTCCACCAAAGTGGTTGGGATGATGACAGGCCAGATTTATCATCTCGGTAGAACAGCCAGGATAACAACTGCTCCTGCACGCATCATGAAAACTAATAAGTTGTGGGGAGGAGAAAGGCTGCCAATTGCACAAATTCATGCATATTTGAATCTATGAACAGCTGCCAGTGCTAATAATTTATGTCCTACATCCAGCAGAATGAGGGGACTGAGCAGCGTTTCAAAGGTTTGATCCAAGGATGTCTTTCTTCCTATACAGTGGTGATCCCCAGTTGCCCACCACACCTCCATCCACGACTCCAGTACAACACCATAAGCTAGCAAAATAGGCCTATCACTGAATAATGAAGGCTTTCCCCAACACAGATTAGATCACCTGGAAAGTCCCAAAACGCAACTTTCCCGACGTAGAGGGAGCCAAAGTATGATGACGGCAAAATGATGCGCACTTTACCTGACCCAAGTCGACCAAGTCTGCCTGTCTTGCATACACCACCACTGACCTTCACTCGCTTTCCAAGTCTGTGACGGAGCGCAGGTACATTTGTAAGACGTTGATAAACAGACATGAAAGGGGAGTTCTCCTTTGAAACGCGCCTCAATCAGTCCTGCTGCACCAAGGTAAAGCAACAGATCAAACATCTGTCAGGTTTATTAGCATTCACAGAGTCCTCGCCAACACCCCGTGGATAAATCATTTATACCCTTTACCTAATTACTGAATCAACCAAGAAGAAGAAAGTCCAGGCTAATCTTTTGGCAGTGCTGCGGAAAGTAAGCTACACAGAAGAGCGGCCGATGGGCTCTAACATTCAGAAGGTGGAGGGTTTGAGATGTAGTGCTGCAGATAAGGGGCCATCTTGCGTGCCCTTCTGCAATTCAGAGATCAGTTGTTTTGTTATACAGAGTCTGTACCATGAAAGAGAAAGGCCAAAAGGCGCAATAAAGAAGCTTTTTGTTTTCATACCGTTGTCCTCCCTGAGATGTTTAATCTTTTCTCTGCTGCGAGTCAGTTCTAGATGTCGGCTGTTGTTTGAGCTCTGAAACACTACATGATTCTGCTCTCCGACTGATTTTCTACCTCATTCCCACAAAGCTGAATTTTACAGTTCTCAATTTGATGCCAAAATGTAAAAACTCATTTTTGGTTAAAACATGTTATTTTGTTACATCCAGGGTTGGTTTCAAGGACACAGATTAAGGCTTGCTCTGGACTAAAAAGTCCAGAGCAAGCCTTAATCTGTATTTCCATTGAGCTAGTTTTTTTTTGTCCAGGACTGGGCTTAATCTGGGGATGCAAAATTAACTCTCAGGGTTTAGATTTAGGTTAGGCTTTTGGAAATACATAAAAACTGCTAATGATTTTGAGGTCTAAAATCCCAGCCTTGCGTTAGAGGGAGTGATGACATCTACGTTCCAGGGGCAACTTCACACAGAACCGCTATAATCACACAAACAATGTTTACTTTCATCACGGCTGACATCTGGTCCCTCACATCCACAAGGCTTGGTGCCGAGGATTTTCCACAATCATTTGAGCAGATGTTCCGGGGCAGGCGGCTGAGCAAATACTCCTCAAGGCCCCACTGTGTGATTTTGCCACCTTCCATTTCTCCACTGCCTGCTCAGACATCAAGCCAGAATGGCCAACCGTCAGTCACATGTGCGGCGGGCAGCCAATCGAAGCAGAGATGTAAATCCCGCAAATATTTGGTCATATTCATTTTCACCAGGGTCAACAATCAAACGGGGCTAAGGTTTTCACAGCCGGGTTGTTTATTGATCTTCTTTCATCTTGCACTATAACATGGAAAAGGCCCATTTCATAGAAACACTTTATTTCATATACATATATAAAAGATTATATAAAAAGTATATGTCCCAGACAGTTCAGAAAAGTGAGTCGTGATTAGTTAATATCAATCTAACTCCAATGTAGTTATTAAAAAGACAGGATTGAGTTTATAGTTTCCCCTGAAGGAGTGGAACTGGAAAGAGACCAAGCTGGTGAGAGGGGGATTAAAACAGCAAGACAGAGAGAGATCATTTAATCACAATGACATTCTATCACTCAATTACCATCACGTATGGGAAACACTGGCAGAATAATTCCTTAAACCATGACACCACCTTCACTTGGTCCCTAAGACGGGAAGATGACATCTGGCTGAGAGTGTGTGTGTGTGTGTGTCACGGGCCATGTGTTAGAGCGTTTACCACAATAAGCCAGAGGAGGAGAGGGAGTTTGGTGATAAGCGCGATCTCTCTGAGCCTTAACACTGTTTGTAGGAGTAAAACGCCTGCGCACATTAAAACCACAGGCTGGTTTATCCATACAGGTAGCCCGACTCAGCGGAGATCCACACGGTCAAAGGTCAACACGCAGCCAATTCCATCTATTCCATGCAACGTGTTTGGTTATACCTAACAGGTCACAGGGGTCAGTAAACAAGGTCACCCCGCACTGGTTGAAGTCCAACAACCTGCTCACTTGTCTTTCCATTTGACTCCTTGACACAGATCTGAAGGGCTTGGGATGGGTCCAACTTACCCTTTTGATTTCCCAGTAGACCCGCTGCCACGACACTTTACCCTATTCAGACATCTTAGAACCCTGACAGACCAGCAGTCAGTGAGGACAGGGGGAAAGGGAAGACATATTTGGATTGGAATGGAGCCCCGGAGAGAAAATGGACAGAAGGGAGTATGGGTGGTAGGCACTTCAGCTCTGGTTTCCCTTCACTCAGTCTCGCCTCTAGGCCTTGTTATTGGGACGCGTAACCACTTCCTCATGCTGAGCTACGGGAGGTCAGAGGTCAGACAGAGCCACTGACAGCCTGAGCTGGCTGGAACAACAAGGCCAGTGTGACTAAGGCACGATGCAAAGCTGCCCACTCCCCTCTCCCCCTCACTGGCTTTCTTACTTTCATTCGCCAACTTGATGCTGGATGATTTTAAGGGTGTCTGAGAGTAAAGCCTGCAGACTGTCTGAAGATAGGCCTGTCAATCTTCTGTCAGTGTCTAGGCTGCATTCGGGCAATTTGCTTATTTTATTTTATTTTTTAAGAGGAAATACTTGTTCCAGGGGACACATCTTGAACGACTCAAACGGATCGGGAGCTAATTGGAAACATCATTCATGAAAAGAATCAGTGTTGCTGGTTATGCAACGCTGACGAAATGAGTGAAAGGAGCGGGTTTAGGGCCTGAAGCGGCGCTGCCAGACATGTTTCCCCTTGTATTTCACGACCAACATCACAAAACACTCCTCTCTGTGGGGAGCGGTACCAACACTTTGCCATCTGCATTTATTCAGTATAGTTCCTTGTCAATCGTGAGCCGCCTGCCGATCGGTACATAGGTGATGCAAGTCTGCCCTCTGGAGTTGCACTGAGGTACTTCACCCTATAATTTCCCATATCACTTAACGATTTCTTTGTGGGGATTCCAAAAAAATTACCCCATGTTCCTTGTCCCCAAACTTAACCTCAATGAAATAACCTTTATGCCTACCTTAACTTAACCTAAACGCCTTCACCGACCCTAAAGCTAACCCATAATGTCAACCTAAAAGAAATCCCATTTGTAACACTAACCCCAATTGTACATTTTACCCTAGCCCTAAACCTAACGCCTAACCTGTAAATAGCCTATTTCCTGATCAGGGAATGGAGAATAACTCTTTTTGAGGAGAAATTTGTTGGGGTTTACCATCTTTGTGGGGAGAAATTTGTTTGCGGTTTACCATCTTTGTGGAGCGCAGTTTTTTGGGGTTCATCATCTTTGTGGGGAGCAGTTTGTTGGGGTTTACCATCTTTGTGGGGCGCAGTTTTTTGGGGTTTACCATCTTTGTGGGGAATTCTGGTTCCCATACGTATTGTCAGGCCTGGACCACAGAAACACACACAAAACTGTTATCATATCCAATGGGCAACTTGAGCCGCAATCAGGCTAGTTTAGACAGTGTTGCCCCAGGCAGCAATTCTGTGTTGTGTGTGTGTGTGTGTGTGTGTGTGTGTGTGTGTGTGTGTGTGTAGTTGCTTAGATTATAGGCCTATACCACTGGCATATCTTAAACACTTAGATTGCTAAAGCTAATGAGGCATCACATGGAGAATATCTAATGAGCTGTGCTGCTATGGTAATTACCTTTGGGTGGCTAGCGTAGCAGCAGGGTTAGGGATATTAAGACCTGTGCATTTTAGTCATTTACTGCACTACTGAAGTGGAACGCGTGATATAAAATCTATAGTGAGCGATGCTTCGCTGTCACAGCCCAACTGAAAATGGAAGAAAATACTGAAAACCAAACCAGGCAAAATGAAATAGGGACAGTGATCCTTGAGTGGAACAGCAGGTGTTAAACTAGGCGGGTGCATCACATTCCAGCATAGTGACAATTGCATTTAAGACCCAAAATCCTTGAATAAATGTCAATTGCGATAGGAAATATGAATCGTTTGAATATGGCGGTATTACAGTATTAGATTGTGTCGATGAGCCGCCGTTCGGTATATGAGATTAATACAAGGAGCCAGTACAGTTAAATCCTCCAACTCAAGTTTCCGTCCGCTGGGAATGAGGTGCATTTGCACATCAGTGACTAGTCCATCTACTGGTTCTGACACCCTAGGCCAGCTCCAATATTTACAGTGCAGATGATTTATAAATATTTCCCTTTGGTCTCGGAAGGTGTGAAAGGTCTAAACCAGCCCTCTCTGAAGTGAAGACATGAAAGCCATGCCTCTCCGGCCCAACATACACACACATTCACACGTGCGCACACACACACACACACACGTGCGCACACACACACACACACACGTGCGCACACACACACACACACACACACACACACACACACACACACACACACACACACACACACACACACACGCGCCATACCAGCACGCATACAGGCCACGCATCGGAAACATGGACGGACTCACACGCACTCACATGCGTTTGCAACTCAGGTGAGTCGGAGCACTTCCCGTGGGATTGCTGTTGATTTCTTCCCCCGGGAGGCAGGCAGGCAGAGGGAATTTCCAGTACGCTCTCATCAGACAGAATTTGCATGGAAATTCTAGGCACAAAAGGTCCAATCACACGCCAACAGGCCCGGGATCAGAGCAAGGCAAACGCCTGGAAAAGGTAGAGATGAAAGCGGACTTTTGGACACTTAAGGCAACAAGGTGTTAACTCATAGCCTAATGAGGTCATTTAAATTGGATTCTACACACGCAGCCGAGAAACACTTTTTACACCTCCATCTGCACATCAAAACATACAGCTCTGGACTAGGTTAGGATGGCATTTATTCCAAGCCTCAATTGAGGTAATTGGAAGATATTTCCTGGAGTTCTAAAGATCATGTTTTAGATACTAATTATAGGGTGTCAGTAAAGACTTTACTGGCTACTGTGTACAGAGATGTGTTGTTTCTGATAACTTACAAAAAAACATCAAATCCTGCTCATGTTTAGTAATGGAAGGGGCTGTTAATTGAAGAAGACTCCCTTCTTGCTGGTCTGCTATCAATCGACACTGAACAGTTCTTAACACTTAGCTGTGCTCGGGACTGGCAGTGGTAGATGGTAGACTGCAATCCAGACGCTTTGTTTTAAATTCCTATAAGGGTCACTATGATCCCCAGCAATGGCTTTTGATCATTTCAGTTTATGCAAGAAAGAATGTTTCGTATAAAAAAAGATCCACTGACTGTAGCAGATTTGCATACATCCATACCATTGTGTTTTCGCCTCCCACCAAGGAACTATTCTAGTTTCCAGTTAGCACACTAGACAGCTAAGGAATACCAGCAGCGCCCTCGGGTCCAACCCAGGGATGCTGCCGTTTGGCTCAGCGCAGTCCTGGCAGTCTGGTCTGGCTGGGCGGATGTCAAACAGGACGACCTCATCTGGCTGGGCGGATGTCACGATGGTTGGCTGGGCAATGCGTTCTCCTTGAACGGGAAGTGTACCAGGAAAACTTCCCATTCAAGAGCGCAGCGCAACAAGAATCAGAAACGATTGGAGAAGACGTCTCAATCTTCGACCATCTCACACTCGCTGTGGAGTTGAGTCGGGTTGATCTGGTAAAACAACGCATCGAACTTGACCTTGTTGAGCCAGTAGCAAATTCGTGACAAATTCCCAGCACACTAGGCATTGGTTAAATCTATTTAATTTACAAACCATCATTAACTTGGGGCAGCAAGCTGGCATAATGCTCTGGCTCTCAGTCCTAATCCCCCAACTGCAAAGGTGAAAACGATGTCGTCCCGTCCTTCAGAAAAAACGTTAACCCTAATTGCTCCTCCTCCCCTGTAACATTCTCCCCAGGTTGTTGCTGTATATGAATAAGAATTGGCTCTTATTCAACTTAAATAACTGTAAAAAGACAAACAAATTTTTTAGCACAATACCTTCCTCCTCATGTAACAAATTGTGGGAAGTAGCTGAGCAGCATAGAACAGAAACACAACTATAAGCAGAGCCATACCTTGGAGCGTTTTAGTTGCTAAAACCAAAAGACACATATCTGTACTTCACACAGTAAGGTCACTCCCAAGGCCAGCGTTTCATATTTGTTGTGCCTGGTTTATATGCACTGTGTGTAATAGCCTGGGACCAAGATTAATGAACGTGCTACTTGTGGCGAGAGTTTTGACCTCTGCTATAAAAAAAATAGCAGCAAAAACATCTGGCAAATCTCAATTCCGCCAATAAAGTTCACCACTGAAGACATGATCGTTACAACCGGATGAGAAGACAGGTAAGACCAGAACATAAATATGCATGCATGAATGAAAAGACGTGCAAAAAAAAAGTGCAAGAAAATACATGTGTAACACACAGCGTTGTCGACCCAAAACTTTCCAACATTGAAAGCAGATGGGTAGAGCATTTATGTTGCACTTCTTTCCCCCCCTTAAGTGCTCTTGATTATTTGAAGGAGTGTTTGCTGAAGCCAAATGCGGGCGTCTTTCAGGAAAAAGAAACGAATGCAGATGTAGTTTTCCATTTTACAGCCTGTTTACGTCTTGCGAATTCCTGCCCGAGTGGAGAGTTTGCTTTCATGTGTTTAATTGGATTGTGTGACTACAGCCTTGTATAACAAATGTCTTTTTTCCAATACTAATAACCAACAGTCCAAGCTCCAAGTTTACCTTAGAGTCTCGGCAGAACACCAACTGGACAATAAATCAAGCACACTTAACCCTCTAGTTTACTCCAAAGGGGAATAAGTCCGTCAAACAAGGTTTTGACCTTCTGAGCTATCCTCAATCAAACGTGAGGTAACGATGGCTCTTCCAGAGAGAAATCAATAGCAGGAAGTCAAACAAGAAAATAAAGAAGACAACTAACCAACAGAGAGTAGGTTTCCTGAGAGAGACAGAGGGAAAGAGAGAGTAGGGAAAGGGAACAGAGGACTTTAACACAACTGAACTCATTATGTTATTTACAAACAAGCCATTTCACTGTTCCATTTATGGAGTAAGTGTCAAGTGCCATGTCACTTCTCGAGTGCTCGCCAAAGTCGAGGTGTTAGTTT
>JACXGI010019833.1:0-11712 GCA_016801175.1 Esox masquinongy | reverse complement strand
GTGTGTGTGTGTGTGTGTGTGTGTGTGTGTGTGTGTGTGTGTGTGTGTGTGTGTGTGTGTGTGTGTCTGTGTGTGTGTGTGTGTGTCAGGTGTCAGCCTATGGATTCAGGGAGAGATTATTGGAGAAAGGAATCCGCAGTAACTTAAAGGGGTCTTCAGATATGTCTAGGCTGCTCTGCATTGATATTTAGGCCACTGTCAGCTCCTTGCTGTTTTACTCTCTCCTCATCAAAATCTACACAAGGCTGAAATTCTAGTATTATATGTGTGTTGGTTGGGTGGAAGCTAATTGAAATTTTAATTTCACAATGACCAAACATTGTACCAAATGTTAACCGAACCAAACCCCCCAACAGTGCCCCTGCCTGTGTTTTTACTGTGTCGTTTAATGCTGTAAGGAGACAGTTTCAGGCCTATAACATATGCTGATGAAGTGCAGTGCGTCTCAGTAGTGCACGTGTGTGTGTTCTCCCTTGTCAGACCCTAGTACAACTACCCTTTACCTTGGTTGAAGCAACATATTTCCCATTTATGTTGCCTCTAGTCTGGCCAAAGCTGGGATGACCGGCGCAAGGCGCTCCAGCCCATCTCATAACCTTATCTATTCGTCTTCCAGCATCCTCTGCAGAATGAACACCTTCAAGGTTACGTACCAACAAACCCACAGAACAAAGATGACCAGAAGGTTCCCTCAGTGTTGGGACTTACATTTAGGGATGGTTTCTCTGTCACAGATTAAGTCTGGTCTAGGACAAAAATTTCAAGGCCCTTAGGGTTTATATAATATATTGGGATATTTTCTTGGCTTAGACCGCTCTACCTGCAGTTCCTTCTCAATGCAATCTTGAATAGTGCCAAGATTGATGCTTAAACAGGCTGTTCTTACCAAGCTGCATAACAAACTTAAGACAGATTTTGGAAACAAAAGAAGGCATAGGAGCTTCCCTGTGCATGGAATGATAAGTGGTTATTTTATTAAGCTATGTCCATGGGAGGTCATTACTGAAATTTAGAAGAAGCTAGCTGTGTTAATGTTACTGCTATTCAGCAAGACACAAGCATGCTGTGCTTATCAACAACTGCCACATCTACGGAGCCCCATTGATCATTTCCCACTTCTAAGACTGATGGTGATGAATGTAACCTTTACTGGTAAGTTCTAACCAACACCCAGCCTTCAAGGGAAAAAAAAACCCGCCAAGAACTCCAGCCTTGTGCCTACCCTCCTTACTAATCAACTCACAGCTGAGAAAATGGTAAATGCGGCCACCCTAATCAAAGGCTTCAAAAGGCTGTGAATTTTGCTAACTTGAAGGATGTGAAAATGGCTGTGGAAAGCATTGAACATCATGTGGAACAGGACGGCTAGGAGACCAGCCGCTACCATAGATGTCTCCCTAATCTACACCGTTAGATGGAACGTGACCTATGGCGTGCCCAAGGTACGGAATACAGATCATTTACCTGAAGGCAAAGCAAAAAACACATCACTTCAGAGCAACCGTCCATGTTTTCCAGAGAACCTCTGCCCTGGGGTAAGAGAAACGAGAAACAAGCCGTGGCCAGCAGTCATTAAAAAGGAAAAGGTTGCCTACTTTGTCGGAGGACGAGGCTTCATCAATAGTTCAGAAAATATCCCCACCCTGGGCCTCACCAGTAGGAATGTGCTGGTCCTTGACAGATTCACCAGCCTCTGGATTGTTTTTTTCCCTCTAGTTTTTTTAACCATTTACTTTTCTAGTATGACCAGTCAGAGAAAACATCTATTTTTATTTACACACAGTGTCTCATTAAGATGACGGAATGTTTTAATTTTTTCTATTATGATGTTCTGAATACATTAGCCAAAGTACTCTCTTAAGGGCCTTACAGGTCCGCTCAGCTCTGCTTTTCTTTTCCCTTTTTCACAGTCTCTGATTGCACTAAAGAATGCTTATTTTCTCCTGTACTACAGAGAACACTTATTTTGTTCTTGAAAATATTTTTCTAATAACTTTAGTAAAGCTTTCCACTGGAAGCTAAATAGCTACTTATAGAATGACAATACAGTTAATTAGATTAACGGTCTCCTCTCACACTCTTAGACAAGGGCTTGCGAAGGACAATTTAATGTTATAAACTGGGAGCTATTTAATGGTGGCAAAACATCTTAGACAATGTTGTAGTAATATTTTAAAAGTTAAACAATCTGAGGAGGGAAGGTAGTAATTAAGAAGCTTCTCTCTCTTGCAAATCTGCAGACAGTCTTCCAGGGGAGAAGATGGAACTGATTGAGTTATTAGTCGGGGTGATGTCCCTATGCTTGAGAAAGAATGGAATTGGTCTAATTTTTTTTTTTTTACTTAAGATATTTCACTTAATAAATATTGCTATCTATGTTTAACATTGATGGTGTTATTACAGATTACCAACAATGATTTGCTAACTATTGAAGCAATTTGTTAAGGAATGGAGATATGTTCTTTGACAAACTGCCTAATATGAATTTATCAGTGATACAGACTCTGGAGTGATCTAGTCTGTCAGTCAAACACCGGAAAAACTATAAATAATGCAGTATTGTAAGCGTTTCATACATTGTTCTTTGAGTACATAGCTTCCTTTCTGATATTTATTTACACTGATACGCAAGCCCACCCCTTCCCCCTAAAAGACATAAGCCCCTCCCTAAAAGACATCTCCCCTGACTTGTCCCATGGCGTGATTGTTTGTTATTGTTAAAGTGAAGGATCCCATCTGTGTGATATTTGTGTAATGTGTTATTATATCCCCGAGCACACTGCTTATTGAATAACGTTTGGACCATTTGTTCTCCTGGTGTTGTTCTTTTCTGTATATGTATGAATGTTGGACCTTTGTGTCGTTTTGTATAGACTTACTGTTGTTAATAACAATAAAAATAGAAATTAAAAAGGAGGTAATCATGTTTTACTTCTCGCTCTGAGTACCATTTTTTCCCCTGACATTGATTTTTCACAATAGACGGGTCTTTCTTCTGTGCTCTACTGCATCCAACAAACAAATCTGCCAGCCCACGGCAAAATTCCTAGATTTCCACAACTAAAACCACTGTGTGAGTCAAACCCAAACTGTGCTCAGTGTAACAACAGAGAACCCCGCCAGCCTACGAAACTGTCCTTGGTACTGACAACAGGATTTCCACCTTCCCAGTGAATGATTCTTTTTGACTGGCTCCATGTTCTCCCTCATTCCACAGCTTTAAAATTCCAACGTCCAACAATAAAAATACAAATTAAAATCCAAATCTCCAATGTCATCCTGACGTAGCCAGCCCCCCACGTAAGATTTTCACTGTACTATTTGCATCAGTCCAAACATGAATAGCCAGATATCTGCGTTTAATGTTCTAAGTTAATGTCTGAAATATTTTTTTTCTGCCAAAGTCTTCAGAGTGCCTGATATATTCCTCATCAGTCGGTAAGGGATTGGGAGGAGGAGACGCGTCGTTTCAGTGTTTAAATTCTCGTAAACGTTGGAGGCGTCATTCTACACAGTGCGCCTTTATCGGAGGTGTTAAATGGAGCCGACCCCACAGCACCTAGCGATCCGCTTGAATCCATGACGCCAGTAACAGTCTGATGGCACTTATGTCTCTATAGCTACTTGACCTTCCCCTATGGAACCAACACTAGAATACCAACCCTCTCCCACTCGCTTTACGGCAGATCATCAATTCAGCGTAATTACGCGGACATATGGTAATGAACCCTACAGTCTGTTCAGGGTGGCTGACTGGCACACATACGTCTTGTTGTAAGAGCTGTCTGTCTGGCCGCGGGAGTGAAGGATGAGGGGTGAGCCTCAACGCCGCCACAGATGAATGATTTACCGGGTGGTAGATTTCTCGCCGATCAATTACTGTATCTCTGTAGGCTGAGTCCACAACTCCAGGACTTTCCATTTCTGGCCTGGGCGTAAGCTTCTGACTAGATCGGCGAGGTGTGTGCGTGTGTGTGTGTGCGTGTGTGTGCGTGTGTGTGCGTGTGTGTGCGTGTGTGTGCGTGTGCGTGCGTGCGCGTGCGTGTGTGTGTGTGGTTTTCTGTTGTTGCGTTTTGGGTTCTGTTGTCTTCATGTTATTTTCCTGTTTGGTCCTGACCTGCTTCGCAGCGATCTGTGCCCATCTGTTGATGGATTTGGGTTGACGTGCTGCTCGTCATGCGGCCAACAACCTGAACAGTTCCCGGTCCAAGTTGTCCCAGCATACTGAATGATTCGCTCGTTTGCTCTGCATGGAAAGTGTGTCAGTATTAAAGAGCTCTGACAAGGCGGTGGTCCAAATGGCCCTGTAGTCACAATCATACCCCCACAGGGTCCCGGTCCAACCCAGATCACTGCAAAGGGGGTTGGGAACCATTTGGACCCAGTTGTAGTCTGTCCTAATGGATGTCATGACTCAGAGGCCAGTTTGACAAGGTCTGTGGAGAGGGGCGGGAACTTACTGGACCCCTGTAGTGTGTGTGGAAGATGCACGTCGGGCTTGTGTAGTGAGTGCGCCGGGCTCACGATAACCATAATCTCAACTGTGCACGAGGCTCGCTCGGACAGCCGTGCCTGGGTGTCAATCCACGTTGGATTCCGTTTCCCGGGCAACATCCCCCGATGTGGTGCTGATGCTTGTGGTTCCCCCTCCCCTCCCCAGGGTTACCTGCCGGCCAATACCGAGAGGAGAGAGAGCACGCTGCAGAGGAAGAGACAGGAATACTTCGGCTTCATAGAGCAGTACTACGACTCACGCAACGACGAGCACCACCAGGACACATACAGACAGGTAACGACACCGTTGTTAAGGCCACTACGCTGGCCCGCGGAGTCCCGACGGGCTGCCCGGTTAGCGTTCCAGCGGCTGCGGGAGATCATGTGACCTGCTTTTTCCTCAGCCATCTACAGGTCAGCCGCTTCCATCTCAGCGCAGGACGGGGGTTAGTTAGAGCTGCAGCTCTACCCTCTGCCGTGCGCGTGTGGACAGGCAGATTGAGCCTGGAGTCTGGATTACAGATCCAGTTATCTGGTGATAAGTGAATTTTTCATGCAGCTCCCCTCACATCACAGGACTACTATGAAGGGGTTGACAAGGATTTCTGTCTCTCTCTCTCTGTCTCTCTCTCATTCCCTCTTGCTCTCTGTTTTTCAGGGAAATGGCTCCTGCTGGCTTGCGTGCGCGCGCGCACACACACACACACACACTATCCCCTATGTTGCAGTGTCTCCATGCTTAGATTAACTGCGATCTCCTGCAACAGTAAGAGATGTCCGGAGAAAAGTTATTGTTTCCGCCTTTGCCAAAAATGATTGATGTTTTCTTTCAAATGGAAGAGTTTTAGGACCTCCAGCAAACTGAGTAGGAACGTGATGTCGGTGGGGGGGCGGGGCCCTGACAGTTGTTCTCTCCGTTTCCTTCTGTGTTGACTGGAAGAGGATGTTCCCCGACTGATCACGGGATCCCGTCTGGCCCTGAGTCGCTGCTTAACTCCCTGACATTGACAGGCCGAGACGTCTGTCCTGACAGTCAGCTTCCACTGTTCCTTTTTTCCCCCCTGTTTCTGTCATTTCCCAAGCGTACTCTCGTTCTCCTGTCTTATACATGTATACCTCCCTTCCTTCTCCTTCTGTCTCTTTGGCTCTTTGCCTGTCTGTCTTCCTCCTCCTCACACACTCACTCAGGAGGTGACTTTTAAACAGTCCCGCACTTCTACAGTAGTATTTTTAGAGTTGACATGTTTGAATCTCAGTGGAAGATCCGGAGCCTTGGTGTTTCATAGAGGTTTCAGTCTGTGACTGTACGCTATTGAAATTGTTAACATCATGTTCTGTGTATACCTATATTGTTTGTGAAACAACACTTTGTCTCCTCGTTCTCTGCGGCTTGGGAAACAGGTCTCCAGATCAAGCGCACGGTGGATATGTCTTTAAATTAGTGTGCTAACCCTGTTTATTTCCCCGGTCTGTGTGTGTTTTAACTGTTTTCTCCACACCTTCAGATTTGTATAGACATTCCCCGGATGAGCCCAGAGTCTCTTGTGCTGCAGCCTAAGGTCACAGAGGTAAGGTTGGTTAAAGGGGCTGCAGATTCTCGCCAGATTCTTGCGGCAGCGTCCCGTCCGATCCGCCCTCTGTCAGTCAGCTTGTCGGTCCATGTTTGTTCGTCTGTTCGCAGGCTCCAAACTCTGAACTGGGAGGTGGCACTTTAAAGGTGTCCAGTGCTCTCCTCCCCACGCAGGCCATGCAAATGTGTACGTGTGCGTGTGCGTGTGCGCGTTAGCGTTAGCTTTATAGGGAAATAGGATTTTTAATGGGGATACATTTTCCTCAAATCTTTAGTAAAACTAGCGTGCGTGTGCGTGTGTGTGTGCGTTTGTGTGTGTGCGTGTGCGTGTGCGTGTGCGTGTGCGTGTGCGTGTGTGTGTGTGTGTGCGTGTGTGTGTGCGTGTGCATGTGCGTGTGTGTGCATGTGCGCGTGCGCATGCGTGCGCGCTCTGCACTGGCCCACCGTGGTTATATAGGGTTTGGTACTGGAGAGGGCCGGTGAGCTACAATACCCCTCCACCCAGTTCAGATATCCAGTTCTCTGCTGTCAGTACATGGCCAGGACCTCAGTCCACTAACCAGCCTCACCCCTCCTCCAGATCTGTGTTAACCTTGGCTGCTCTGCTCTTTGTGTTTCTTTCTCTTTTCTCTGCAGATTCACATTGACATACCGAGAACTAATCCCCTTATTCCTCTCTTTCAACAAGCTTCTGTCCAAGAGGTGAGACCTTCTTTGAACTCTGACCTGGACTGCTCAGTCAGGCTCTCACCTAGACCTCTGACATCTCCACTAGTCTTACTGTGCATGCTCACACTGCTCTATGCATGCACACACACAATATAGAATCAATAGAAACAATCTGGTGTCATGAATGGTTCTTTTGTTTGTTTTTTCTTGGACTTCAATATCTATTGGATTCTGCTATGAATATCTATTGGATTCTGGTATGAGAATCTATTGGATTCTGGTATAAGTATGTATTGGATTCTGGTTTGAGTATGTATTGGATTCTGTTATGTGAATGTATCTGGCAGTTTTACTTGAAAGTAGGCACAACATGCTGTAAAAAGAAACAAAGTTATTGAGGTTGAGGTAGGAGAGACGTGGTCTGGCAGGAGAGACGTGGTCTGGCAGGAGAGACGTGGTCTGGCAGGAGAGACAGGAGACGGCTGCGGGAGGAGAGACGTGGTTAGGGAGGAGAGACGTGGTTAGGGAGGAGAGACGTGGTGAGGGAGGAGAGACGTGGTCTGGCAGGAGAGACGTGGTCTGGCAGGAGAGACGTGGTCTGGCAGGAGAGACAGGAGACGGCTGCGGGAGGAGAGACGTGGTGAGGGAGGAGAGACGTGGTCTGGCAGGAGAGATGTGGTCTGGCAGGAGAGACAGGAGATGGCTGCGGGAGGAGAGACGTGGTTAGGGAGGAGAGAGGGGAAATGGCTGAGGGAGGTGAGATGTGGTCAGGGAGGAGGAAATGGCTGAGGGTGAGATGTGGTTAAGGAGGAGTGGCATGAGATTGCTGAGGGTGGTGAGGTGTGGTCAGGGAGGAGAGACAGGGTTAGCTTTGGGAGGAGAGACAGGAGATGGTTGAAGGAGGTGAGACAGGGGATCAGTAAGGAGAGACAGGAGACGGTTGAAGGAGGTGAGACAGGTGATCAGTAAGGAGAGACAGGAGATGGTTTAGGGGGGTGAGACAGGTGATCAGTAAGGAGAGACAGGAGATGGTTTAGGGGGGTGAGACAGGTGATCAGTAAGGAGAGACAGGAGATGGTTGAGGGGGTGAGACAGGTGATCAGTAAGGAGAGACAGGAGATGGTTGAGACAGGTGATCAGTAAGGGAACACAACCAACCATTTAAAAATGAAATGAAAAAATATAAACACTTTTCAAAAAATGTCAGGAAAGACCATTGCATTTTTATATAAACTCTCTGAAAATGAACCAACCTCAAAAAGCACTACCTAATTGCCCAGCTGACTAACTTCCCATCCCCACTCCTCACAAACACCCTTCTGCACCCCCTACGGCCCCTCTCCTGATAGGGCATTCAGGACGTCTCTGAGCCCTTAGCTCTGGGTCTCCGCGTGGAATGAATGCATGAATTAATAATGAATAAATGAATTAGTGAGCAGCCTAAAGAGGGTGGTGAGTGAAGGGCTTGACTATGATTGCAGTCATTTCACTAATTTTTCTCATTCTCTCCTCTTTAGCTATACCTTTTCTTCATTTTCTGTATCAAATAGTCCTCCCTACACCTCCATAAAAGCCTCCTTCTCTCGTTATTACTCCCACTCTCCCCCCTCTGCCCTCCTTTCTTTCCTTTTCTTTCTCTCACTTTCTCTCTCCCCTGCCTCTCTGTCCTCTCTCTGTTTTTTTCCCTTTGCTCTCTCTCTCTTGCTCTGTGCCGCCTCATTCCCTCTCTTCCTACTTTTCTCTCTCTTTCGCTTCTTAATTTTCTCATCCCTGTCTTTCCCTTTCTTCATTCCTCTTCCCCCTCTCTGTGCTTTTCCATTCCCTTTCTCTCCGTACCGGCCACAGGCTTACATTGAAATATTCAGCGATAATTTAATGTGCTGTATTTTTAATTTTCCGGACCAAAGTGCCTTGTTATGGTGATGCAAGCGTTGGCAGAGCTGTCTAAAAGCCCTCCGTTTTTCTCTGTATTAGTTATGATTCACGCGGTGCGTGTCGGTGAACACGCGACTCTCCCGAGATGCTAAATGACGGAGCAAAGTACCATGTAGTTGTTTTGATGGCCTGTTGGCCCAGACGCCATGTCTGGCTATCACACCAAACAGGGAAAGGTCCCTCCCTGACGCACGAACCACACTGGTCTTGAACCCAGCCTTGGTGGACAACTTTGTCTGTCGACGCACTGTTCGCATATTATCAGTGAGGTTAGGTGGGGTGCTGTCGGTCTCCAGCGGCTCCAGTGGACTGTGTGGTCGTCACCACGGGCCATGGATGTCTGTCCTGGTGGGTAGTCGATGTCGTGGTACCGCGGGCCATGGATGTCTGTCCTGGTGGGTAGTCGATGTCGTGGTACCGCGGGCCATGGATGTCTGTCCTGGTGGGTAGTCGATGTCGTGGTACCGTGGGCCATGGATGTCTGTCCTGGTGGGTAGTCGATGTCGTGGTACCGTGGGCCATGGATGTCTGTCCTGGTGGGTAGTCGATGTTGTGGTACCGTGGGCCATGGATATCAGTCCTGGTGGGTAGTCGATGCCTTGGTACCGTGGGCCAACCCTACAGACCAACGACATGAAGTTGCCGACATGAGGTCAACATAACTCACCCGCCACTCTGCTGTGGTAGTGGAGTGGTCTGGGTAATGCCATAATGGCACATTATCTTCCCTGGGTCCAGCAGAGAAATAAATGACAATTTGCCATTATAAGCATTTAACACATAGACATTACTGCAAGTAAAAATACTTGACAGGTAATCCATTAAACATTCAGTAGATGCTTTCTAGGATCAGAAAGGTTGTCTGCAAAGCAAATAGATAGATAATGTATTCACTCCTGGCCTCTCACTTTTTCTCTCTCTCTCCCTCTCTCTCTCTCTCTGTCTTTCTCTTCGTTTCACTGTATCTTTTATTCTCTTTTTTGTATTTGTTCCTTTCTTTCACCTTCTCTCTCTCTCTGGTCATTGATTTCATCCACCTGGTTTAGTGTCTAATTTCCACCCTCTGATGGGCTTCTGAAGGAGTGTGTAGTAGCTTTGGCCATGAATTCTAGCTGCAGGCGGAGGTGGCTGAAGCGGACGTTTGTGTGTTTAGAGGGAGAAGGGCTGAGGAGAAGGGAGATACTGATGAGAGTAGAATGACTGCGTGGATGAGTAGGCGAGAAAGAGGACGAGTAGAGTTGAGGTGGGTGAGGAGAGGGGAGGAGACTGAGAGAAGTGTGAGGTGAGCGATGGGGAGACGATGGAGAGAGGCGGGAGGCCTGGTTGAAGGAGAGGGCGGGGTGTTGAAGGGGAAACTCAAACGAGCCCTCCCCTGTCCTCCTCCCCGTTGATAGATGTGACTTTGATGATGAAAGCTTGGGGGCAAGACGGCAGTGGAGAAATCCACGCTAACCACTTTTTAAAAGGGATGTCGCCAAACTCTTCACAGCACCACAGCGCTAGCTCACACAAGACACCCGCACCCCCGGGCAGCTAACCAGCATGTTATTTCGGGGGGGGGGGCAGGGCTGATCACAATTTGAGAAATGAGTTTATTTAGAAGCTGACAGAAAAGCCTTCTGGAAAAGCGTTCTGTATGTGCGATGTCGCCCGGCATGTCAAAAGGCAGACGCAGAGACTCAGCGAGCGGCCCAGCGTGAAGAGGGAGGAGAAAGAGAATGAAAATCCATGTCCGTGTCCCCACAGTTGCCTTATTCCCAGTGTAGTGCACTCCTTTTGACTGGGGCCTGTAGCTTTTTGCTCTAATGTTGTGCACTGAATGGGGAATATGGATCCGTTTGGGATGCGATCACAGACTGAGTTTCTCTTCCCTTTTCTTGCCGGGCTGCAGAGTCTCCGTGACGCAACGTCTTTGTGTGGCTGAACTTCAAACCTCCTTCAATTTAGCAGGGCTCACTGCTACGAGACGCCCCTCGTACACAGCCTGCACGCAAGATGGAAGGGTTTGCCTCGCAGAGAAAGATCGGGGAAAGATAGTGTGAAGGAATGTAGGATGGAAAGAAGTTGGTCTTTCCCGAGCTCGTTTGAAGCTCTTGATCCTCAGTGGGAGCCGAGAGACCGGACGAAAGAGCAGATAGGAGATTGATGTTGAGGTGTCACGCGTTCTTCAGTTGGAAGAACATTAATTGGGAATTCTGGAACACGCTTCCCATCCCTGTCACAGCTCACCACACGTGCACGTCCTATCCCTCTGTTAATAATTTCCTCGCTTCTCTAACGCAACCAAACCTTCATGTACGTGATTAAAACCTGCATTCAAACTGCCACATTGTTTTTTTTTTGATTGATTGGTGACCATGGGATCCGGGCGCTCATGTGTGGCTTTCAAACCGTCTTGAAAGAAAGTTCTACATATATAAAACAGAAGTTCATCTAAAGAATTGACTCTTACATGAGTCATTCCTCGTTTGTAGGTGTTCTTCTATCAGCATGTTATTGGCAGATAGATGTCGGTCATAAGAGAGACTTAGTTACTTTGACTTATGGTACTCCATGTGCAGATGTACACACGATAGCTGTTGTATACTAACTGCAGATGTAGCCGCCAGGTTCATGTACATGAGATTTACTGGGCTGTCAATCTGACTTTGTCCCTCTGTTTGCCGCTTCAGATCTTTGAACGGATCCTGTTCATCTGGGCCATCCGCCACCCTGCCAGCGGCTACGTCCAGGGAATCAATGACCTGGTCACACCGTTCTTTGTCGTCTACGTCTTCGAGTACATCGGTGAGTCTCTTACTCCTTCCTCAGGTCTTTTGGTCCAGAGGAATTGTCAAAGCCAGACTAGATACTAGACATGTTTCAGGACAAAGCCTGACTAGATAGTAGACATGTTCCGGTCAAAGCCAGACTAGATAGTAGACATGTTTCCGGTCAGAGCCAGACTAGATAGTAGACATGTTTCAGGATAAAGCCAGACTAGATAGTAGACATGTTTCAGGACAAAGCCAGACTAGATACTAGACATGTTTCAGGACAAAGCC